>PVKV010026006.1:0-28749 GCA_004027835.1 Alouatta palliata | reverse complement strand
CGGCACCCTAGCCTAGTCCAGGGTCAGGTCCGCCGGGCCTCCTGCTGACCGCTGGGCTGAGCCACAGGCCTGGGCCGCCTGGTCCTTGTGCTCCAGCTGTTGGGTGCTGGCTCTCCATGGACAGCAGACCCGGGCCCACATACATTCATGTTTCCCCTTGGAATGCAGGTCGGAGGCTCCAGGTAGTGCCGCAGATTCACGGGCTCCAAGAGGTGCCAGAAATCCATGAAAGCTCTGTGTGTGTGTGTGTGTGTGTGTGTGTGCGCTCATGTGTGCGTGCGTGCATATGTGTGTGTTCACATGTGTGTGCGTGTGTTCGCGTGTGTGCGTGCATGCATATGCATGTGTGTATGCATGTGTGTACATGCATGTGGGTCCAAATGCATGCTCATGCTGTGTGTGCATGTTTGGAAAGATGACGTGTGCCTGAGAGCGTGCACACACACACACACACACACACACACACACACACGTACAGAGTCATTTCCCCATCTCTGTGAAAACACATATCCCCAGAAGGCTAGTCCAGACCTACTCAGAGGGCAGGAAACGGAGCCATCCAGAAGGAAACAGCGTGGAGGCCTGGTGGCCTAGACGACATTCACACTCTTGCACCCGCCTAGCTCCTCGGAAATGTGGCATCCATGGGGAGGGGCTCCTGGATGTGCCTGGACACCCCTACCCAGGGCCAGAATTGGCGAGGGGGCAGCTTTGGGAACTAGAGGAGGTCGGATGCGGGGTGGTGTGGCCAGGGGCCTTCCCCAGCACGATGGCATCCACCCCCAGCTCATGGCCAGGTCTCTATGAAGATGGTCAGAGCACTGCCAGGACAGGGGAGGCGAAGCCGGGAGAGAAGCAGAAGGGTATCTGCGGCTTTCCCCATGTGCTCAGGTGCTCTGTGACATGTGACCGTTTCTCCAGGACTGGCAGTCAGGGACCCCCAGAGTGGATTTGATCTCAGCCTGGGGGCCACATGGAGGAAGTGAGTCCAGAAAGACCCAGGCTGCTGGCGAGCCAGGGCATGTGTGCACACGTCTGTGTGTAAGTGTGTGTGCTTGTGCATTCCTTGTGTGTGCACTGATCGGTGTATGTACCCAGGGTCCAAGGCACCTCTGTGCCCAGGTGGGACTGAAGACTCCCATCAGAGAAAGGCTTGGGGGAGCCTCTGCCTGACCTTCTAAGGCACTTTGGCAAGAAGAGACCCTGGTTGAGGACTGAGACTCTGGCCCACAGGGTTGCTTGACCCCAAAACAGGCACAGAGGGGCCCACCTGCAGAGCAGGGGGTGGCCAGGAGGTGGGGGATGGTATGGCTGTCTCTGCTCCCAGTGCCTTGTTTAGGCCAAGGAACTTTGTGGTGGAACTTGCTGGCCTGGTGACTTCCAGCTGCACAGCCATCGACCCAAGGCTGGACGGCCCCTGCCTGGCAGAGCCTGGCCGTTTGCTTTCAGGAGCAGCCTGCCCCGGCGGCCGCAGTGGGGCTTCCTTTCCAGGCACTGGTGGAGGGCTGGTGCCTCGGCTGGTGCCCTGGACACGCTTTGTGCGGCCAGGCGGGTGACTCGCTGCAGGCTGGCCCTCTGGGGTCTGGTTAATTACCTCTCACCAGACGCTGGCGTGGAAAGTCATTTCCTTGAGAGGATGTTGGGAGGAGGGCTCCCCACCTGGCCCTGGTCTCCACGGCAGCCTGGGCCAGGTCAGGGGATGTGGGGGCTGAGTTTTCCCATGTGGCCTTGGGTCACTCCACAGCCTCGGGCCCCCCGGATGGGGACTCAGGTGCTGTCCGTGCCTGGCATCCAGGGCAGGGGAGTGAGTCTGGGTGCTTTCTCTCCGAATCAGGCTGCTGATTGTGACCCGGCTCGGGAGAGGGTTCTAGAAGCCTGGCCATGGCCCGATGAGGCAGTTAGGAAACCGAGGGCCTCAGCTGGGGAACGTGGGAGAGTGGCTGGGGGGTGCCCTGTTTTGTACAAAGAGATTTTTATGACTGATCCTTTTGCTTCACGTAAGCCGTGGAGTTAAGTGTTTGGAATTGCTGCAGATGCTGAGAAAGGCCTGCCCCTGTCACGCCAGATTGTCCCTTACTCAGCAGCTGACATGGTCCATCTGCAGTGCTTGGGGGAGAGGGAAGCCTGCAGAGGGGCGGCCCCCAGGATCCCTGCAGCCCCAGGGCCCCTTCCCTGTCTAGAGGCTGGTTCTTGGACGGGAGAGAGGAAGGGGCAGGCTGCAGCGCTGTCTGCTTGCCCTGGCTCGGGAGCCCTGCCTGGCGGCCGGGGCTGCGGGTCCCTCCCCCAGGGCTGAAGAGGCGCAGCAAGAGGCTGGGTAGTGGTGCCTCCTTGCTCACAGGCAGGTAGAAGTGGCCCGTCTGCCTGCCACCAACCCTCATCCTACAGGTGGTCCTGAGTTTCCGCGGGCGATGGAGGGGCCGGCCCTCGCCGCCAGTGGAGTTAGGAGCTCGCAGCTTGAAATCCAAATAATTAAGGCGATGGATTAAATCTGTGGGATGTCTCCATGCTGGCCCCTATCACATTGTTCTGAAAAGATCGTGTGTCCTCCCTGCCCCCATGTCTGGCGGCCTCCCCTCCCGGGGCCCCGGAAGATTCCAGGGATGTGTCTGGTGCGCTTCAGCCTGGTCGATGTCGCCACCCTGGTCGAGGTCGCCACTGCAGGAGGGAGTTTTGGGCTTTGGCCCAAGGCTCAGTGACAAACAGGAGCTTCAGAGTGGCTGGGAAGGGAGGAGGGGCTTTGCTTCTGAACCTGAGGGTCGTCACACATAAAAAGACCCTTCACATGTGCACCTGGTCACTTCTTTTTAGTGATCCCAAAGTGTCTGCCACCGTCCCCTCGAAGGTGGAGAAAGAGAAACCCAGGAAACCAGAAAGGAGCTCCAGAGACCCCCACCCCCGTCCCTGCCCCGTCCCCGGCAGCCCCCGAGATCGGGAGAACCCCTGCCCTTGAATCTCAGCACTGGAGCTTCGGACGCCTCTCTCGGCGAAAGGCAGGGTAGATGGTCGGTGAGGGGGGCTCTGGAAGAGGCGGGCCCCGTGGGAGTGACCCCTGCCGGGTGGAGTGTGGGGACCCGGATGGCAGCACCCAGCTGGCCAAGATGCAGGGAGGCGGCTGGCCCCGGAAAGGACCATTAGAAGCTACTTCCCTTCTGCAGGGAGCTGGTTCTGGGTTTGGATTGGAAACAGGATACGATCAACTTGTTAGCTGTTAGGATCCTGTGCTGGGACAAGGTGAGCGTGTGTTTCCTCCGCCTTCCTTTCTGTTGTGCAGGAAAATGCTTTAGTTAGTGCCCGGGGTGGAGGCAGGGCTGAGGAGGCCATGGAGGCCACAGGGTAGCTTACCTGTCACGGCGCCCACAGGCCCCAGGAGCTGGCCTGGCCCTGAGGTGTGAGAGCCCACCGTCCCTCCCAGCGGCACCTGGGCAGCGGTGCCTCCAGGCTTAGCATCAGGCCCTGAAATGGCTCTGGTTTAGGGCAGGGCACAAGAGGGAGAATGAGATGCTTGTTTTTAAAACCAGCTTTTGTTTTAAAAGCCTGTCCTGGAGAAAGCAACCCGGAGCTGTCTTCAGGACCGAGCTCAGAAAAGATCAGCTCCTGTTTAAAACAAAACAGTGAGAACAAGCCCCAGGTAGTTCAGAGGCCCCCGGCCGGAACAAGCCGTTTCTGTGGAAACTCCCGCACGTCGCCTGCCGCCTGCCCCTGAGTGGCTCCCGGCCCGGGCCCAGCCTGGAAGTGCAGGGCAAAGGGCGGTGGTGAGAAATGAATGGGCTTCCGAATGCCGAGAAACAGATGTGAGCCTGCGCCGAGGAGGGAAGGACAGGGAGCCAGCTGATGAGGGGATCGGGGCAGGGCCGAGTGCCGCCGGCAGCCGTGGGGACGGCGGCCCTCCGCCTCGGACACCCGCTGCTGGCCCTCCTCGGCCGGGCCGGCCAGGCCTCCCTCCAGCCAGCACCCCCTCCCCAGGTGGCTGAGGACCCCGGAATGCGCGCCCGGGTGGAAAGTGGAGGAAGAAGGGCCGCAGCCCTGTCGGTACCCTGGTGATGCAGTGAGTGAAACATCATGAAAAATGAAAGCAAATCCCACTCTAATCTCCCCGAACAAAGGCCTTTCAGTTGGACGGGAGTGGCAGGCGCGGGCGGTTGGTATCGCCAGATCTTTTCCATGAAATGCGCACCCGGCAGAGTATGGATCTGATTAGGGAGCCGGCCTCACCGTGAGCCCCTTTCCTGCGCACGGTGTCTGTGGGGGTCAGGCGGGCACGTCCGGCCGTGGCCGGGCCGAGGCACAGGATGCCTGATGGAAGCTTCCGCCTGCACGGTCCTCTCGCCTCCCGGGCAGTGCTGGGGAAAATCAGGGCGTCCCTCTCAGTTTCTAATGGACCCTGGGATGCTGGGCTCCCACACTGTCTGCAAACCCCTCCTCTGTCCGGTTGTAGCTCTGTCTTGTCCCTCAAACACTCAAACATGGCTCCTAGGGCGAGGAACCCCCAGAGTGGCCCACCCGGAAAGAGAAGGTCTCTGCACATCCCTGCAGAGGGGTCGTCCCCCTAAGGCATAGCATCTGCCACAAACCTGAAGCCATGTCTCTTCAAAGCTCTGCCCCAGAAGCAAATGGACCCCTTGAAGGTGACCGGCCTGCCCTGGGGCCCACCTGGTGGCTCCAAGTGGCCGTGTGGAGGTGTTTAGGGCTTAAGCGGAACAAACAAAACTCAAGTGCCTGCCAGGGGAAGAAAGGATCGTTATACGAGTGAAAAAAGTGAACCCTCTGGACTCAGCAAATACCGAAGCCCTCCTTCCAGACACTCCCCCGCCCCCACACTAAAAACAGCCCAGGAAAGGAAATCAAATTTAGGGTTTCCCTAACTGGCCAGAATGTTTAATTTAATAAGGGGTGGGAGATGCTGTTGGATTTTATTTTATTTTATTTCTACTTTGAACAGGTTGAATCTTCCTGTAGGGCTCTGGGGAGGCCGCGGCTGGGAATGAGAACCAGCCCAGCCTTGCAAATTCAAACCAGGACTGCAGCGCCGAGCAGGAGCCCGAGGCCGGGGGTGGCTCAGGGGGCTTGGTGCTCAGAGTGGCAGGGTGCAAAGGGCCGAGGTGGGTAGGAAGAAACAGTCTTGATTTCGCCGTGTCCTGGGTGAGGAGTCAGCGTCCTCTGGTGTCAAGTGGAGCCCCCGAGGGCTGGATGTGAGGCTGTCGTGCCAGCTGCATGCTCATACCTCTTACACGGGACAGCGGCCCGGGCCTTCAGCACACCCCTCCTCTGCCATCTTGCCAAAGCCAGGCCCTTGTGCAGGGGCCGGGGGCTGAAGGATGCCTTGGTATGAGGTTCCCAGAAATGCATCTGTCTCTGTGACAGAGAGGGCCGCAGGAAAATGGACAGGACCCTAACAGGCGACCTTCCTGGGCTGAGGGGTTCAAAGCATTGTACCTCCAGGTCTCTGACAAGCTTATAAATCCCCAAGTGTGGCACCGGGCAGAGTGGGGTATGGGCAGCTGAGATCAATGCCGGGGCATGAGTGGAGGGTGTCTGCTCGCAACAGCATGGCACCGGCAGCCTTCCTGGAGGAGGGGGCGGCCCTTCGGTGACGCAAACGCCTGCCCCACCTGGTTTGCCCTTTCAGCACAGGTCACAGAATCCCACTCCCCACTGAGGGGCCCAAGTCTTCTCGGGCGTGGCAGGTGCTGCTGGAACTTGGGGCGGGTGGCCCATCCCACGCCCCCTTCCTTGGCACGCTGAAGGCCAAGCTGTGGTGAAGTGAGACTCAGGAGGTGCGGCTGGGAGAGTGGCCACAGCATTTTCTTCTAATTTACCTCTCAGGTGGCCGGAGAGGCTCACGGGGCACCCCAGGGCTCTGCTCCAGTGGCCACATGCTGAGTCCGAGCTCTGAGTGGGTGTGCTGTGGGCTCTGGGCCAGGTCAGTTGTCTCTCCTCAACTGGGGACAAGACAGAGACTTGTGTCCTTGTTCAGGTTAAATGAGGCCCTGCCTCTGAGCACCTGGGCTGGGATAGGGCGGCTCAGCGGCTGTTGGCCTTCCCAGGTCCCCACCCCACCCTGTATGGTGGGCGTCTGGGCCGCCCCTCCTCCCGGCTCTGTGGGGAATGACTTCTGTCTCTGAGGCTGCTTTGGTGCCCAGCGTTAGATGTGCCCCCACCCGTGAGAACCCCCAAGAACTGTTGGGACCCATGCGCTTAGGAGGGAAGGGCCGGCGGAGGTGGAGAGGACCGTGGAGCCTGTCGCAGTGGCTCCCGGAGTCCTGGGGGCCCTGTCCTCACACTCTGGCTCAGCCCAGCCCAGGCCTCGAGCTGGAGGCTGGCAGTGGGGACAAGATTTAGATGTCAGTTTTAAAATGAAAAGGGAAAGACCAAGCAAAAGAGACAGAGAGAGAGAAAGAGAAAGAGGGGGAGGCCAAGAAAGTCTCCTGTTGTGCAACAGCCCTTCTGAGCTTCGACTGGCTTCCCTGAGTGGCTCCTGACCTGGCTGGGCTGACCTATGACTTTCACCCAGGGCCCTCTGCCCTTGTGACCTCTAAATGTGACCCACTATGCGGTGATTGACCATGGCCAGGACAGAGATGACAGCCCCAGCCCGGCCCTTTGGAGGCAGCTGTGTTCACCACTGTACCACCAGCGCCCGGATCAGCTGGGCCCCTTAGCCGATCCGACCCTTCCCTTTGGGAGAGCCACCTGCCGTGTCCCAGGCCTGGTGTGTGGAGCCACATCTGCGGTCCTGCCAGGCCTTGGAGGCACAATGAGGGCCAGGGGTCAGATGAGTCTGGGCCTGCGTCCCTATCACCCTGCTGGCAGCCCTCGAGGCCCCCCTCCACCTAAGGCAGACTCCGGCAGGGAGGGGGACGTCCATGCCCTCGGTGGCTGACATGAGGGATCGGTGTGGGATCATGCTGGCTCTAGGGCCCAGGTCTCGATCCACAGCCTCCTCCCTGCTCCCACCCGGGCAGCCATACAGGAAGCAGGCTGGAGAAGGAGCCCCTGGCCTTGGGGTGCTGGAAGCGGGCAGATGCACTGTGGCCCCCGCAAGGTCCTGGGTGCCAGCTTCCAAAATGCTCAGGTTCCTGTCGGCTCCTCAGGAGCCCCTGGGGGCTCTCTAGGCTCTTTCCATGTCTCTGAAAAATCTGCTCAGCTGACCCAAACCACACACCGTTCTGCTGAGTTTCTCTGCCTAAAGCTATGACATCTGCCTTGCTAAGACGCGGTCAGCACCCCAGAGCGGACGGTGTGTGCACCCCACAGCGGCGCCTCCTCCAGAACGTCTGGGCTTCCCCAGCCAGCACTTCCTGCACCTAAATCACTCCGGCTGAGGCTGACTTCTTATCGGACAGCCCAGCCCAGCCCCTGGGTTGTGGGCCGGAGAGGCCACAGAGCTGACAGAGGCCAGCCCAGTGCCCACTGATGTGGATGGGCAGAAGATAGTCATGGCACGGGGCACCCTCCTCGTCCTCTCTGGGCATAGGCCTCTGTTCACCACAGGTCTCCTCCGACCCTCCAGAGTAGCCATTGTCACCACCGGGGCACATGGGGAAACTGAGGCCCCCACTCAGGGCTGCCTGGCTGTTGCGAAGGGCAGAGTAGCTGGCTCAGCGGGACACACACTCGAAGTACAGGCCTCCGGGGGACAGACCTGGCAGGTGCTTGCCACGGCTCGGGAGGAACAGTGAGTTTAGGGAGCAGCGGCGCAGGTCCCCGGACTGAGCTCTGCTTTTATTTCTTTACGGGAAGAAAGGAAGCCTTCTCCCAGTGGCTCTCCCCGGAGCCCAGACGTGTTTGCCGTCGGTGACGGCAGATTGGGGCATTTGTAACGAGTTTGGTCTGCTCCAGAGGCCCTGACCCCGCTACGCCGGCCCCTCGGAGCCGAGCATGGCCCGGGCGAGGCAAAGCCACGGTGCGGGTCCCTGCGCTGGCCGATTCATTAAGGACCGGCTCCTTTGTGGGCCCCAGCTCCAGGCCCATTGCTGTCACGGGGCTGTTACAGGCATAATGACAGGGGCATTAGAGGCCTGAGAGCAATTAACAGGCTGCTTAATTAGCAGGAGGAATTAGCGTTTGAGTGGCGGATCTTCCCGTAAAACCTTGTAGAGAGCCGGGCAGTTATCTGATTATGCATTGATCGGGCTGGGCTCGTCCTTAGGTAATCCTCTCCCTCTTGCAATCTGTGAATATACAACTGTTTAACTATTCCAAACCGAACTGTCTCAATACACGCGGGGAGAAAGGGGCCATTGTGGGCCTGGGCGCCGCTGGCCGCTCTTCCCGGCCCAGCTCCTCTGGGCTTGTAGAGGCACAGCGGGTCCCCGCACCCCTCTCGTTGCCGCCGCACGAGGCCGGCCTGGCTGTGCCTGGGAACCGTGTCGGCCAGTCCGGCCCCAGGCCAGCCCGGCCACAGGTGCCAATGCCATCCGTCTCCCCAGGTCTCTCCCAGGCCCCGGAGGCTCAGTCCACCGCGCAGGTGGACGCGGCGAGGCCAGAGAAGCTGGCTGCAGCTGCCAGGGAGGGACAGGCCTGGCTACCCACAGTGGCACCCGAGGTCCAGACAGCCCTCAGCGAGGGGAAGTCAGGTCAGATCAGGCTTCTTCAGACACAAGTGGTCTGTGACCCTGCTATGGTTCCTGGAATCCCTGGATAAGCTTTGAAAACCCAGGGGTCTGTGCCCATGCCGAACAGTGCCCTCCCGTGCGTGAGCTCTGAGGTGGGCAGAGGGCCGGGGACTGGATGGGGGATCTCTAGCCCTGAGCTCTGGCGGGGACCCCACTCCGTAGGGATGGTGCTTCTGGAACGAGGAAGGAGCAGACAGGAGCCAGTCCTGGAGGTGGGCTCCCCGCTGGGCCTGGGACCATGAGGTGCACATTGTCAGTGATGGCCACAGCACCTCCAAAAGGCAGAAACAGGAAGGTGCAAGGAATGTTCCAGAAGGGCTTCGGTTTCTGTGCACACGCGGTATAGGTGGGGCATGGCTACTCTGGTGTCAAGCCCAGGCTCACCGTCTGTTCCGGCAAAGTTTAGAGGATGGGGAGCTAACCCTGGACTCAGCTGGGAGCCCCTGGAGCCCAGGAGCGGGGTAGGGTCACCGTCGGTCCCGGACACGATGGCCGAGGTCCTGTCCTCACACTCTGGCTCAGCCCAGCCTGGGCCTCGAGCTGGAGGCTGGCAGTGGGGGCAAGACTTAATATTAGTTTTAAAATGAAAAGGGAAAGGCCAAGGAAAAAGAGAGAGAGAGGCCCAGACGCTCTCTTGTTTTGCAAAACTCAAAATAGATTTCAGCACTGTGCTTTTTAAAGACAAATCTTTGTACTCTTCTGCGATCCTCGCTTGACCTCTCACGGTTTCTGGCAAGGGGGGCCTGCTACGACTTGGCATCCAGTTATTTAAAATGCATAACAGCGGCGCACAGGCTTTGCCAAACGCTGATATATGTTGGTTTCTTGAACCTTGCTTTTCTTGTTTGCTACATCTGATATCATCTTACCCAGACGATGCCCTCATGAGATAGACCCCCCACTTCATTTTGTGGGTGCAGCCAGCGTATTTCATTTTATTGCTTGCACGGTCTGTGTGTCTGCAGAGAAAGTGAACGAGTCACAGTGAGCCGCAGCCCCGCTTCCCCGGGCGCTTGGGGAATCTTTATCGAGCTCAAATGATTAGACCTGGTTTCTGGTTTCATTTTGGAAGACTGGCTGCTAAGCAGATCCATCCCGCCTGTAAACCGATACAGATGCTTAGGGCCACTGCGTTCCCCGGCACCCAGGACAGTGGGACGAGGGTGAGGCGGGCCACCCTGGGCCACGTCCCCTGCTCGGTGTGTGCAGAGGCCCGGCCTGCACCTCTGAGAGGCCAGTTTGTCTATGGTGAGTGTGAAGGAAGGCCTGACGCCCGGCCTGTGAAGGCAGAGTGTCCCCACGGTGCAGTGGACAGTGGGAGGCGGGCAAGCCACAAGCCCTGGGTTTGGGGAGGCTGTCAGTTCTTGGCTACGCGCCAAGGGGCCTGGCTTCCCGGGGCAGAAGGCCAGGTGCTGTGGCGGTGGAGGAGGGGCTACCGCCTCCGGTCAGCCTCCTGGCATCTGGGAGCGCGTCCTCCAGCTTTCTCCTTAGTGGCCAATTCCTGAGAAAAAGGCCAGCATGCTTCTATCCACTTTAGAGGGCGCCTGTATGAAAATCTTACCCCCTGTCAGCCCTACTCTGGAGGGATCGACTCTGCCTCTCACTGGAGAGTGACAGTCCTTCCGGGTGTTTGAAACTGAACGCTAGATCTGGGTCTGGTTCCCTACCCAGGCCCTGTGCTGACGGACTCGTGGTCTCGTCCGAGAGGCAAACAAAGACATCATACTCGACAAGGGCAGAGAGGCAGCCGTGGGAATCTGCCGGTCACTTTCAACACCGGGGCCTTGTCCTGGAAAGTTTGAGGGTTGCGGGATCAACTCTGATTCCCTGTTTTATCCCAATTAAAGTGGAGTTTATCATATTTGGGGGTTGCTTCTGTCCTGCCTTTTTCTGACCACGACATCCCATGCACAGCTCTGGGAAACGAAACCCACAGTGTCGGGGGCATTTGGAAACAGTCCCTCCGCACGCTCTCCAAGCCCCAGGACCCTGGGGTGGCTCTGTCGTGGTTACATCTTCTCCCACAAGGTGAGCTGCAGGCTCAAGGCACGAGGGCCGAGGACTGGCTCGGGAACCCAGAGGGTGATCGGCCATGGTGACCGGCCAGCAAGCTGTGAAAGGAAGCGTCCAGCCCTCCGTGGACTGTCCGGTTCCTCCCACCGTGCTGCCCATGTTGGTGGGTGTTTTGCAGTGGTGGCAATGCTCCTCTGGCCTGGTTCCCTTGCTGGACTTCTTGGGTGCGGCCTGGAGCGTGGACAGCTGTCCACAGCCCGGTGAGTGCCCTGCTGGGAGCTGGATCTGCTTGGCCCTGACTGACCGCAGCCCTGGGGAGCCTGCCCTGGCCCCGGGTGGGGGTGCATAGCCATGGCTGGCAGCCTCGGTTTCCTCATCTGAAAAGTGGGAGCGGCCATGCAGATGAGATAAGGAGGGTGGCCCTGGGGAGGCTGAGGGTGTGACGGCTGCTGCCCGCTTCCTCCTCCCCTAGCAGGAAACCAGGAGGGAGCCTGTGCACGTGTGCGTGTGTCCTGCCTGATGTGCATGTGTGTGTGTATCCTACCTGGCATGTATGTGGTTGGGTGTGCACATGTGTGGTTGTGTGTGCACCTGTGTGGTCGGGTGTGCACCTGTGTTCACATCCTGCCTGGCTTGTGGGTGTGTGGGTGTGTGCCCCTGTGTGTGTCCTCCCTGGTGTGTGGGTACGTGTGCATGTGTGTGTGTGGGTGTGTGTGCATGTGTGTGTGTCCTGCCTGTGCACCCACAACACAGGCTGAACCGCCGGGTTTCGCCCAGGGCTGCTCAGGGCCCCTGGGGAAGAAGCCGGGGCAGATCCTCCCTGCTGGGTGCTTGAAGCTGAGGGCCAGGAACGGACGGGGACCTGGGGCCTTGAAGCAGGTTCTCTGGGGTCCTCTGCAGTGGCGTGGGAGAGTCCAAGGGCCCTCATTGCCACAAGTGGGGGCCAGGTGCTCCTCCAGCACTGCCCAGTCCCCGTACGGAGCAGAAATCCCTGGAAGAGAAAAGAGAATTGGGGTTTCGGAACCCCTTTTCCCAAGGAAAGCCCTGCTGTGCCCCAATAGGAGTTGCTGTCTGTCTGATCCTCTCCCCGCTCGCTCTGTCTCTCCCTGGCTTCCTGCCTTTGCATCCCTCTCCCCAGGGCCCCAGAAGGCATTCAGCCATTTGTATCCACCAAGGGCATCCAGAAGGCTTGATGGGCCAAGGCCACCAGCTGGGCTGGGTGAGCAGTGCTGGGGGCTCACTCTGGAACAGGGAGGCCCAAGCACCCCAGAGGGAGGTGGATGCCCCCTGGGCAGTCTCCTGCTCCCCTCACAGGTCCTGGGCTGCTTACTCAGTGCCCAGAGTCAGGGGCTCGGGGACAGCTGAGTGAGGAGGCCGTGGGTCTCAGTGAGAAGCCGGCAGAACTTCTGGCCCTCACCTGCCAGTCCTGGAGGCCGAGTGCCAGAGGGTTTCCTGGGAGCCCTGGGCAGGCAGTGTGGACCTTGGGGTTTTGGTGAGAAACTGGGGCCCCCAGGCTGTGGTCCGAACCCCCCACTGTGCCCCACAGCCCAGCGTGTCCTTTATAAACTACAAATCCAAACCAAACACAACACCAGCCGCCACAGGAGGCCAGAATAAGGAGCAAACACACCCAGGGTGGGCCCTTCCTGTGTCTTTGGGAATACTGGAGGCTGAGCTGCCCCCAGAGGCCGTCCCCAGGGCCCACCCAGCAGCCTAGGGCTGCCCCCTCTCTTAGGGTTGCCTCGCTGAGACATCACTGCAATTTTAATTCACACGCTGGGATTTCAGGGAAGGGCTGAGGTTCGCGTCCCATGCACAGCCCTACACTCTCTGTAACTTGCCGTCTTCCCTTGGGGGACGTTCGTCTTCAGTTTCTTAATTTCCAAGAGCCCATTACGGATGGACGTCACCTCCCTTCCCTCAAATACTGTTGCCCTTTTCCCTGTGAGCCGCGCGCCGTTTTCCTTGGTGGGGGGCGGTTTCTTGTCGTTTCTGCTGCCGGCACACGGTTCTGGGTTTTGCAGTGTCAGACCCACCAGCCTGTTCCGCACTCCAGGCTGGAATGCCTCCATTTCCTTCTGCAAGTTGTGCTGTGTTCACGTTAGGTGTGTTCCAGCATCTTCTGAGTTTGTGGGGTGGAGGAGAACCTGACCCGCCCGTGTTTATCCTGAGGTGCGGCCCGCGGGAGGGACGCTGGGGCCGGGTGCCCAGGAGCCCCGGCCCTGGTATTCCGGCCACGCCACGGTATATGGCTGGCTCTGCCCTCGGCTTCCTCCGAGCTGAGCCGCGGCCACGGTTTTCGGTCATTTTAAGTTTTTTCATCATCCTCGTGATCCATGTCAAACCCTTAAACTAGGAAAGCAAAGCTGGCTTTCTCTCGCAGGCACTTCTCGTCATTGTCCGGTTTTATGTATTTGTTTTGCCTTTGAGAAAAACTTTGGAGTCATTTTCTTTAAGTTGAAAAAGGCTGATTTTGTACTATTGTTACGTTTCTGTGTTCGAGTCGGGGGCTGGACGCTTTATAACCCTGAATTCTTCCTGCGTTTCTCAAGGCTGCTAACAAGATGGCTTTCACTCACCGTGTGCAGCTCCATTCACAGCGCTGCGACCCGTTTCTCACTGGGTTTTATTTCAAAAGAATTTTTAGCCAGAAAGTAAAAAAAAAAAAAAATCAAGTGGAAATAATTAAAACTCTTATACTTTTCCAATGCGTCCATTGCAGAAAATAATGAGACAGTTTTAGCACATATTTCCACTCGGGCCACTGGAAAAGCCAGGGCTGGCCACACCTCCGGCCTGTGCTGCATGGGGAGAAGCTGGGGTACCCCCATTTGAGGCTGCCAGTGATGGTGCAGGCCACCGGGTGCAGGTGCAGCTCTGGTCCCGCAAACCTGACAGGAGAGGCTGTAGCCCCAGCTACGTCCCGCAGTGACGCGGCCCCTCAGATCCGCCCCTCCACCAAGCCTTCTTCCTCCTCCCTCCCCGGCCTGTGTCCTAGATAAGCCTGTTAAATTAGCCCCATAATACTTAAAATGCTAGTCCGTTTCATATGTAAACAATGACAATTTTTTTTCAAAGGGTTTAGGATTTAAATTAGTTTTTTTTTTAAAACCCAATTACTGCTATTTAATTCGAAGGAGAGAGTTCTTTACGTGCTAATTATATAGCTGGGAAATGAGCTATCAGGGCTCAATGGGGCATTAGGGGCACTTTTTAAAGGTTGAGGATTATTTGTCAGAGTTTGGGGTTTGCAGTCTGCGTTCTGGGCCTTGCAGGCGAATCCGGAACCAGGATGAAGGGCTACTCGGCCCTCGGAGAGGAATACTTTGCCATTCCAGCGTCTTATTACCTGAATGGTGTTTATGAAGTGTCAGGACCTGGATGTGGTCCCTGGTCCCTGCCCAACTGATTCTGTGTCCAGTGGGCAGAGGAGAGGAGCCTGCTGGGTGGAGGGTGGATGCGACAGGGGACCTGGGCCTGGTCAGAGCAGTGCCTTGGGCCCTTGGGAGGCCTGAGCCTTCCAGGACTTTCTAGAACCTTCCAGAGGGGCACACATGGGCGGCCAGGCAGATGGGCTGCAGGGCGTGGTCTCACCATGGACAGTTCCTCACCTGAGACCCTGGAACACAGAGCTCTTCAAATGCTCCAGGTGGTTCTCCCCCTCCGCAACCCCCTTGCCTTCCTTCCTCCCCACTGAGGGGTCTCTCTGACAGACCTGGAGCCCCCATGAGGTCCAGAATGTTCTGGAGCCACCCTGTTCATACTGTTGCCTGACACGTCAACACCTCTGCGTCCCGAGAGAGAGATGATTCATTTAAAATGGAAATTATGTTCAAAGTGAAGTGACCCTTATTTGATTCAGCAGTTTTTGAACAGGTCTGAATAGGAATTCCCCAGGCTGGGTGGGGTGGGGGTCAAAGAAAAAGCCCCCGTCAGGGGGGCTGGGCAGGGCCATACAGCCGGTCCACTCACCCGGAACCCCAGCCTAGGGCAACCACAGACACTGTGAATCTGTCCCAGACTTAAGGAAGATGGACCTGTAATTGCCCCTGTGCTGCATTTAACCACCATGGGAAGGCACACGTCTTCGGGAAACACTGCACCACGTTTCCAAGCGGTCAGACGGCATCCCTGCAGCAGGTGCACCAGACCGTGCCTCAGACTGGGTAGTGGTCACCGCTGGATGTGAGTGGTCCACTCCAGCCCCACACCCTCCAGGACAAAGCCTGGAGGAGGTGGTCACCGGCTTCTGGAGGTGGAGAGTGGCGGGTCAGATGCCCTGATGCCCTGGAGACTCAGGTTCCAGGACAGGAGCTGTGGGAAGGCCGGGGAGGTCTCTGCCCACGTCCCTTCTGGAAACTCCTACAGGAAAGCTCAGGCTGCTTTTCCCACTGCAAACCATGCCAGACTCTCCCAGGGCAAGGGAGGCACCTCGGGGCTATGGGCCTGAGGGAGGTTCCTGTAAGACTATTTTCAGAGGGGCTCTTCTCAGCAGAGGGCAGAGCCATGGGGCTTGACCCCTCGAAACCACGTCCCTGGAACCACCTGGAGATGACACCCAGGCTCTAGTCTGTGCTGCACAGAGGTGAGGGGAGGGTGGGATCTGCCCAGAACTGCTGCCCAGCAGCTGCCCCCGACGGAAGCGATGCCCAGCGACCTTCCCTCCCCCTTATCAAGATCCACCTTAGCAGGGGCCGTGCCACTACCCGCAATCCCGCCTGATTTCTACAGAAAGCCACGTGGAAGTTGTTCACTCCATCTTGCAGAGGTCAAGACTCTGAAATGGCTCAGCTAGGGTTGGCAACTCTGGGCCAGACCCTGCTCCCCCATCTCCCCTTCATTTGAGGGAGAAAGCAAGCGCCATGAAGTGGCCAGCGCTGCCTGCTGGGAGCCAAGGGTGTGGCGGCAAGGGGCCTTGTGTTAGGGGAATTTGTGCACAATTATTTGACATAAGTCAGTCCCTCCCTTCCCCCAGGAGAAATGACCGGCCTCCAGGAAGCCGGACCTCGCCTTGTTCAAAACAAACACAGGGCCGTCTGAGAGCAGCCCCAAAGCACACACGTGTGAGAAGAAGGCCAGAGTTTTACTTTCCTCCCCCAAGCCTGCAGAGGACTGGGGAAAAAACAGGGAGCACCTCCAGTTCAGGGAGCATGTCCAGTTCAGGGAACATGTCCAGTTCAGGGAGCACCTCCAGTTCAGGGAGCACCTCCAGTGGTGTCGTGGGCTGGGACCTGGGCTCAGGACCATCCCTGGGCTCACACTGGGGCCTCAGAGGTCAGCACCTTCCAGCGTTGACATCCGTGGGAAGGAGAAGCTTCTGCACAGAGCGAGGATTGTGTGGAGGAGGCCAGAGAGGCATCCCGCCGGGGACAGAGTTTCCCTGGAACATGGCGCCCAGCTTGGTTCTTAAAGAGAGGATGTGGACAGCAGCGGAGACTCAGCCCTGGGGACGGACACCCAGGCAGCAGGCACAGCTTGGGCATGGGCTGGGCGGGGGCACTGGGAAGATGCCCTCGAGGTCGGGGTCAAGGGGCCACGCTCATGCTAACCACCCCCTCCTCCCCTCCAATCCCACACAGCCTCTGGCGTCAGAACCCACGCCCTTGAGCCTTCCTGGGAAGCCCCGTCCTGCTTAGACCAACCCCGAGGGCCCGTGGAGCCTGCCTCCACTGAAAGGGGGAAATAGGAAAAAGAACTGTGAAAAGCTCGGGAGTTACCGTGGCGGCTCGAAGGACCTTGACCTAATTGGTCCAGGAAAGTCAACGTCGGCACCTAGAGTGTTCAAAAACAGTGAAGATTAAACTTAAAGCGATTAGACAACTTATTTTTCTTTTTCAAGACATTAGCTGGTCAAAAATGACAAAAATGTCCTTAAGCCTCCATGAGGCAGAGGCGGCAAACAGGCGGCCTTTTGTCTGGCAGAGGGGCCTGACCACCCGCGCCCGTGTGGGACACCCGGGAACCCACCTCCCGAGAGCCCGGCAAGGGGATCCGGCCGGGTATTAGCCGGGATTAGCCGGCCGAGCTGCTGGCATGGTAGGGAAGCGGCCGGCCACCCGCAGGCCGGGCCTGGGAGGCCTCCTGGCCCTCGTGCTGCTGACCCCGGATCAAGGGCTTCTGGAAGGAAGGACACTTTCCTTGGGAGCTTGCTCTTTATTTTGGGGGCTGCAGAGCACCCCAGGAAACAGCAAACCAGCTGCCAGAATCTGGCCAGGTCCCCACCAGTGAACCTGAGTCAGCCCATTGGCCCCAGGCCCGCTGCAGCCCTTTAGCTTGGGGTGGATGGGCCATGGTGGCCCCATGAGCAGGGTGGGGGCCTCGGGGGGTCTGCGGTGGGGGCAGGGTGGGCGGTGCGACACCCTTCACCATACCCAGCTCTTCCTGCCTTGCAGACACCGACCAGGGGCCCGACATTTTCCCAAGAAAAGAAAACACAAGAGCCCACATTTCTTATCTGAGGTAAACAATGAGCTCCAGGCATCCTGGGAAGGGGTTTCTCAGCGAGTTCAACGTGCCAGGAGCTCTTGGCGGCCGCTGCCAAGGCCAGTGGGGCCTGCAGACGGGTGCTGGTTCTGTGCCCCGGCCCGACCGAGCCCTCCCCCTCCATGGCCCGCAGGTGACACGCCAGCTGTGAGCCTGGGTAACCTGAGCCCACCTGACGCACCGCGCCGCCCCTGGCGTGGCAATGACAATTGAAGGGTCTCTCCAGCCAGCTTCCGGGCACTGGCATTGTGGGGCCTGCACACCCTGCTGGGGCTGAGGCGTAATTATAGGGTCGGGTTACCCCAAGAGACAGGTATTCACATTGTTCATGTCCGCAGAGCTGGACTCCCGCTGTCCCCAGGCCAGCCGGCCGGCCCTTCCCCGTAGCTCCCTGGGCCGGGTCTCCCTGGGCCGGGTCTCCCTGTGCCCTCCCCCGAGACTCCTCTTCCATGCCTCTTGTTGCCCCAGCCCAGAGAGCCCGGGGCTGGAGAATGGGGTGGGGGCCTCTCGGTGGCCTGGGCGCCCAGCTGGGGAGAGCCTGGGCGTCTCCCTTCGCTTTTCCAGCAGTTGAAAGCAGAGCCCAGGTGCGAGGAGATTGTATGGATCTCTTTGTTCGGGAGCCACAGGACACCGGGCCGGGCGAGTCTGGGGCACGTCACTTCTCCCTCGGCCCAGCAGCTGCCTGGGAGGAAAGGGGGTCTTGAGCGGCCTCGGTTTGGGACCACGGGCTTTGGGCCTTCGTGACAGGGGCGATGCTGCCCCGTGGACACGTTGGGGGCCTGGGGCTGCTGCGTAGCTAAAGTGGAACCTGCTGGCCAGCCCCATGCAACTCTTAGCTGGGCACGCCGGGCACTGAGTCCTCAGACCCTCTGTCCGGTGCAGCTCTGGTATCATCCATTTTACAGACAAGGCAGTGGAGACCCTGGGAGATGGACGGACCAACGGTCCCCTCCTTAGAGTGGCTGGGCGGGGGCTGGGACCCCACCAGGGCCCCCGCGTCACAGTGTTTCGCTGAATTACAGAGCGGGAAGAAGCCAGTTTCTAGTTTGGGGGCAGGTGTTCCGGGCCAGCTCCAAGGACTCTAAGGGGGCGGGGCCTCCCTCGCTTTCTGGGGCCACAAAGGATAGGACGTTTCTCTTGCCCTCTGCTCTGGCTGCTGGGTGTGGACGGAGGGGTGGGCTTATCAGGCATCCTGGCCCCCCTGCCCCTGCTTCTCCCCTCCTGGTCACACTCTTTGCCCGCCATGGCTGCAGGCTCCTCCCACTCCATACAAACTCCTCCTTCCCACAGCCCTAATCAGTGCTTCCTCCTGTCCCACGCTGGGTGACTGGGGCAGCCGCCCTGGTTTACGGCCCCCGCTGGCCAAGATGTCCGCTGGAACTTGGAGTTGTAAACAGTGATGTTTCTCCTGCCGCCCCTGGCTCTGGGCTGAGGAGGGGCTGGTGCAGGGGAGGGCTGGGCCCTGGGGTTCTCACCCCCAGGGTCGCATCACCAGACAGATGGAAGGGGTGGGAAGGCCTGGGAAGAAGTCATCCCATTTCACAGGCGAGGAACCTGAGTCAGAGACGGGCAGTGTGCGAGACGGGAGTCCAGGCCCAGCCTGGAGCCACTGCCACCAGGAAGGGTGACCCTGGCCGCCTCCGGCATCCCCTCCTCAGCCCAGGCTTCCAGGAGACCAAGGTCAGGGCCATTCCTGCAGCGGCAGCTTGGGCAGCCGGGCTCTTCTCCCCATACTGACCTGGCTGCCACTGGCCCGGGGGCAGGCATGTGAGGTAGGTCACACGGTACAGATTTAGACTCGAGCCTGTCACTCAGAGCAAGGAATGTGGCGTCTCCCTCCTTCCTGCAAAGCCTCATCATGTGTGAGAGAGAGAGGCTGGGGACAGTGGTGGCTGCCGGGGGACACGACGTCCTTTGCCTGCTTCTTCCTAGGGGCCCCGAACATTCCAGCAGCAGCTCCCCTCCCTGGACACTCAGGGTCTACTGCAGGGGAGGCACGGGGTGTCAGACGACGCTGCAAGGTCCCGAAGGGCCATCCAGGAGGACCACCTGGAGGAGGCAGCCTCGTGTGGCTGGAGGAGGGCGGAGGCTCCTGGAAGCAGCACTGGCAGGCTTCCTTCCCTGTAGGCAAACGCTGTCCCACGAAGGAGGGAGTCAGGTTTCTTACCAGCAGGCTGATGAAATTCCTGACAGCGGAGGGGCTTCCCTGCTCTTCGCAGGGCGCCTTTCTCATCCTCCTCCACGGGAGCACCGTGCAAGCCAGAGGGGGCCGCAGCCTCTGTGGCTGGGACCTCACTTGTCTGGAAGTCCCTGACTTCCCAGCCAGGCCCCACTGTCCTCCCTCGCTGACGACGGCCAGTTTCCAGGGCCCAGCGCCCATTTGTGCTAAATGTCCTAGGATGAGTTTGAGGCTGGCAGCCCTTGGACTATGGCTGGAGGGTCCACCCCTGGGTGAGGGGCTGAGAGACCTGTGTGCAGAGCTGGCCGGGCAGGGGCGTCCTGCTGGAAGTTGGAGTCCCACATAAGCTCCCCCTGTGAAGGGCTCTAGCCTGGCAAACTCAGCTCATCGTTCTTGGGACAAGAAAATAGGGGGACCCCAGCCCTCTCACAGAGAACTTCCTGCTTCCCTCGCCATTTCCCTCTGTCCCCGTCCTGTCCTCCTGGGGAGAGGCTGAGTCCCTCCCAGTGCAACCACCGGGCGTGGCTTTGTGCAGAAAGGAAAGGGTCTGTTTCCAGTGTGACAACGGCTGATGTAGGCTTTTTTGCATCCACCATTAAGAGAGCTGAAGGCAGCACCCACCCAGTAAATACCATAGCTGAGGCTCAGGGAGCCCCGGATGGGAGGCATCTGAGCTGTCCCCAGCACCCTGCGTCCCTATGCTGTCACGGCTATGCCCCCGGAGCCGGCACTGGGGTCTGTGTCCAGTATCTGAGGTTTCACTTTCCTGTGCTTGTGAGTGAAGTCTTCATTCGGGGGGTGGTACCCTCACCTTCCGCTTCGGGCGACACACCTGCCCTCGTCTGGTACTTAGAGGTGTTTAGGAGAGGTGGGCAAAGTTTGGCTGGAAGACAGAGGGAGCCTGCCATCTTGTCAGGGGTTGGCACCTAGGGAGTGGGGTTCCAGAAAGTTCCGGGGGGGGGTTCCCGAAAGTTCCAGAAGGCTTTCCCGCTCAGGTCAGTGGGTGCCAACACTCAAGTAATCCAGCCGTGTTCAGGGTCACATGGGTCATTGTGTGAGGAAGGGGCCTCTGAGTCAGGCACCCCGCGTGCAGGCACAGAGCAGGCTTTCCCCGGGGTCGGCGCAGCTGCCATCTTGCCATGAATCCAGTGTGCTGCTGTTTTCCGGATACTTCAGTAAGAGGGAGGCGGGCCGGGCGGCTCCTTGCACTGGCCTCTCACCTCCCCCTTGGCCAGTTTTCCTGTGTGCTGTGGGCGTTCAGCTTTGACCTTTGGGAGAAGATAATGGGACTTGTGTTCTTGGGAGAGGCTTCAGTGGGCGCTTGGGGCCTGGCCTGCAGGGGTCCAGTTTGTCTCCATGACTTGTAAACGCAGACACGTTTGCAGTTCTTGGGTTTTCGTTTCACAGAGGATGGTAGCTGCATCGTGGTGAGGGGGACCCACGTTTTTGCCCCTCTTGGTGCCACCAGGCCTCCCCTATGTGGAGCTGAGGGTGCTGGACCGTGGCACGCAGGGATCCTTCTGCCATCTCACTGGCACCACACCTGCCTCCCTCCCTCCAGCAGCAGAGGTGTGTGGATGGGACCCGTGAAAAGAGCAAGGCCAGCGCCACCCTTGGGAACTTTGGGGTGCAGAGACTGAGGCCTAATAACGAATCACGTGCTCCTTGGCCCTGGGCGGGCCGCAGACTGATAGCAGGTGGCTTGCTTTTGTGGGTGCCGGGCACCTTCAGGAGAGCAGATGGGACAGAGCTGCTGGCAGGGGCAGAGTCCCTGAGGGCGGCAGACCCAAGAGCTCAGCCCAGCAGTGCCGCGTCTGGGGGTGCTCGGGCACGGCCCGCTCTCTGTCACCACGAATGCCATGGTGCATAATGCCGGGCATTGTCATCACGTCTGTGGGTTGCTGGTTCCTGCTCTCCAGGCCCGGGCTGTGATTGTTTTTCTCATCTCTGCAGAGAACTTTGTCAGAGGGAGAGCGCCACCTCAGAAGCCCATGCACGTGCCCCTCATCTTGTTAGCAGGAAAGAGAGCTGCTCCCATCAAAGAGGAGGAGCTTCAGGCTGAGAGTGGTTGGTGTGGGGCGGGGGGCGGTAGGTAGAAGATGGTGCTGAGATGCCCAGCCACGTCTGTCCCTCCTCCCTAAGACGCCCAGCCATGTCTTTCCCTCCTCCCGGGCTCAGAGCTGTCCCCTCAAAGGCCTCCGGCTGGGGGCCGTGCACTGTGACCTTGAGCCCTGACAGCCCTCTCTTAATTATGCCTGCCAGACAAATGTGGCAGCGTGGAGTTCCTGGAGCAGGCCCCGGCAAAGCATCTCCCTCCGAGAAGGGACTGTGGGCTCTGGATTTTGACAAAGTCACCCGTGAGGCTGGCATTTTAAAGCAGCATGTCAGAAATGAGGCTTTGGGAGGCGATTGTTTCTTTCACTTTTAGCCCACCATGGGCAGCACCCGGCATGGTCCCCGCTCCCCGGCGGATACGGCCCCCGGATGGCCACTGCCTCGAATCTTTGTTTAGGAACCTGGTTTTTATTAAATGTAATTGCTTCCCTTTCTGGCCTTAAATCAAGGGTGGCCTCAACACAGGGACAGCATCAATTTGATTTAATTACTCTGCACTGTAGCCTTCTGAGCCGAGATGTGGCTACTGGGGTCTCACGTAGGGGCCCCAGCTCTGGATGAGCGCCGAGGCCTTGACGGGGCCACGGAGGTGTTTGCCTCCGAGAAGGGGCAGGTGAGAAGCCCGAGCTCTCTGACCCCCACCCCTTGCCTGCCTCTGCAGAGAACCGGCCCGGACCACGGCTTCCACTCTTCATTGATGTGTTTATTTTTCATTTGCCATTAAAACCACGTTGGCTCTCTAACTCAGGGCAATTCATTAAGGGCCATTTATCTTTTGCAGCGATATTTTACCCACAGAACCAGCTCAGGGCTGGAAAAACGAGACAGCGTAGCCACCCGGCAGCTCTGAGAAGGCATGTTGGGGGCCCACGGGCTGCCTGCCTCCCAGCCCATGTGAGTCCCGCCTCTGTTTCCGTATCCTGCGTTCCGTGGTCGGATGGATGGGCCTCCCTCGACAAGACCATCATCCACGTAGATCCTCCGGGAGAAAAGCCAGAGCTGGTGAGGGTGCCCCTGGAGAAGCAGGCGGTCGGAGCAGGGGGCACTCCCAATGCAAATCCCTTTCCCTCAGAGTGGAAACCCAGAGCCAGCGGCGGCCCCGGAGGCCAAGTCCCCCAGGTTTTATCCAACATTACCCACGGCAAGAGAGTACAGGCAAGGTGGGTCCTCGCTGGCTTGGCTCCCGGAGCTCTGGGGGAAAACACTGGAAATTATTAAGATGATTTGTTAAATAATAGAAAATGTTTTTCATTCCCTAATTTCCAGCTCTCGGTAAAACCGTCCTCCGTCTGCTGCTTCTCATCCCTGGTATTTAGACTTATGGGCCAATTTGAGGGTATTTTCTCTTTCTACCGTGATTAATGCTCCTATGAAACAATGTCATCACAAGTCACCTACCTGCCCTGTCAGCTCGGCATCCATCTCGCTGGGCTGGGCGGTAATTTATGACTGGTGCCTGCAATTTGCAAACCTAATGGGGAGGAGGGACGGGGGAGCCGGCTCGAGCGCTGTCTGCAGCCTCCTCGGTCTCCCCCCATTAGCAGAACAAATGGCGCAGAGATCAGACATCATCTCCAAGGCTCAATAAATATTTTATCAGCCATAATGGAAATTGTCAAATTGATCTAATTGTACAATACGTTATCAGTGAGATATCAAAGCCTGGCCTGGCCTCTGCCCAGACCCTCCTGGGCTGCCCCAGCTGCGAAGATGGGCGTCAGAAAGCCCAGGGCGGACCCGGCGTGGAGGCGTTCATCATACGGCCCGTTAAGGAGATGATAAATTCTGTGGAAATAAATAGCCTTCTTCTGTTGTGCATTGCCAGTCTTGATATTTGAAGCAGAGAGGGAAACAGAGAGAAATAGAAAGACGGAGGAGGTGGGACAGATTCAGAACTTTCTGGAAGCATGGATCTGTTCTCAGTGTCTGAGTCAGGGTCGGGGTGGCCTTGGGTCGGTCGGATGGATCACAAGGGAAAACGCTGCCTGACCCGTCCTGCACGGAAGCCTGTGCCACCCACAGAAGGGGACTTTACCTTTCCTGGTCCTCAGAAGCCAGTGGCCCCTGGGCCCGACTGGGGCGAGACACTCATGGCGCATGGGGTTTCCGAAAATGTGCACTCGTCAGCCACGGGGTCACTCGCTGCAGCCCGTGCAAAGCACACTCATCCACCCTGAAGGAGCTGGGAGCGCGTTTGAAAACCAAGCTCGTGAGAAAAAGAGCTCCCCCTGTCCAGGGGCATTTCCGGGGTCTGTTCCTCCAGGAAGAGGTTGGGGCAGGGCTGGGGGCAGCTGTCAGTCAAGCATCTTTCACAGCCAGCCAAGACCTTTTGATTTCTAGAACAAACAGCGATGTCTTAGACCTGGAGCAGATTTGCAAAATCGAGTGAAAACATCTGGCTGTGCTAACAACCGGCAGCCTGGCTGAACATGGGGAGCCCCGTCCGGGGGATGGGGTGGGGACTGGCCCTCCCCGGCTCCTGCCAGAGACCCGAGCGGGGCCCTCCTGCATGTGGCCCTCAGCTGCTCCATCAAAGCCTTCGTTGACAGTTGGCATTGCTCCTGGGTCTCAGGGCAGGCACCGTCGGATGGGACTCACAGAAGCACAGGGATCCTCCCCACCTGTGGCGGCATCCAAAGGCATGCGGTGCCCGGGCATTGAAGAGCATCCGAGGCTTCAGTGAAAGTGGCCCGTCTCTGCCATGTGTGTTCCCCGCATGTGGCCCCAGGGTGCTACAGGCAGTGGCGTGTCTGGGGTTCCCAAGCCTCGTGCTCCCCCAAGAGCGGGTAATGACCTGGAGGTGAACCATATAAACTGGAAGCCCAGGTGTTTATAGAGTTCCCTGTCTGCCACGCTGTGAGGGGCAGCATCTGGAAGGGGAAAAGGGGTCCAGGGGTGGAAATTGATCGGCAGCTTTGGCCAGGACCTTGGTGTTACAGGCTGCAGAGTGTAACCTGGGCAAGGGACCCACATGGCTGGCCGGACCCTAAGCTGCCACCGCATCTCTGGCCCCCAGTAAGCAGGGCCCCCTCAGTGGCACCCCAGGTGGGAGGCTGGTCTCTCGACAGCAGCTTTTCCATGAGAGAATCCGTCACGTTTGCTGGGATGTGGGATTCAGGCTGCATTGCTGATGAGATCACTTGAGGGGCCGGAGAATTTGCACCACAGGCACCCGCTGAAGCCCAACCTCTGCCTTTTCAGTACCCTTTCATTTTAAATGAAAATAAGAAGGGAGACCGGGTGGCCACAGCCAAGCTGGCAGGGGGGCATCTCTGGTTGGCAGCCCCTTGGCAGCTGAGCGTTCCCACTCTGCTGAGACGCAGGGAGCCCCGGGTGTGCGGGATGGTGCCGGGCAGTGTGGGCGTGGGTCTGGGCTGAGGGCTTCGTTAGGTGTGAGGACTCAGGACAGCAGGACCGTCGGGCAGTAGGGCTCCAAGCACCCGCCCCTCGCCCGGTCCCCGCAGGCGGCCTCTCCTCTGGAGCTGGGTTCAGTTCCCCTCCGCTTCTTTCTCTTTCTTCTTAGCAAAGCAAATGACAGCACTTGAAACTCTTTTTTCTTCTTCTTTTCTTTTTCACACGGAGTCTCGCTCTGTCACCCAGGCTGGAATGCAGTGGTGAGATCTCTGCTCACTGCAGCCTCCGCCTCCTGGTTTCAAGCGATTCTCCTGCCTCAGCCTCCCAAGTAGCTGGGATTTTTCAGATGAAGTATTAGGATGTTAAGATGTGGCATTTACTTCCAAGGGGTGTGTACTACATTCCTGGCTAATTTCTGCATTTTTAGTAGAGACGGGGTTTCACCACGTTGGCCACGCTGCTCTTGAACTCCTGACCTTGGGTGATCCACCCACCTCAGCCTCCCAAAGTGCTGGGATTACAGGCGTGAGCCACCGTGCTTGAACTATTCTTTTTTTTTTCTAAATAGTAAGGCCCAGAGGGCAGGCATGCATCCCACATATCTGGTCACAGCTCTGGGGAGCTGAGGCCTACCTATAGAGGGAGGAGGAGGGGCTGGTAAACTTGGGGTCCCTGGGGCATCTTGTCCGTGTGTCTGTCACAGTGGAGGCCCCACAAGCACATTTGAGGTAGAGGGAGGATGCTGACGGGTCCTCTTTGCCGCCTGTGGAGACAGCTGCCTGCTCACCTGGCCTCTCGCCGCCCACTTTGTTTCTTAGATTTCCTCTCTGGCCCCCTCCTGTGGGGGCCTCTCCAGACTCCAGCCCGGGATGGAGGGACCCATCTACCACCTGGGCCCAGCACAATGGGAGGGAGACCCCGTGACCAGCCATAGAGCCCCAGCTACCACTACCCTAGGAAGGCTCTGGGGCTGTGGGCACCGTTACTGCCCCCGATGTGGGCCCAGCCCCACAGGGACCGAGCCCTGGTGCGTGGGCAACCTGGGTCCCTGGAAGGGAGACAGGCGCTGGCCGTCCCTCTGGATGGGTGCAGAGAGCCCAAGTGACTTTAGGAAAGGCTCTTCCCCATCCCAGCTGCCCTGGCTGCAGAGAGGGGCTGACAGTCCCTGCCTCACGGATCCTACAGTTCCCTCAAAAGGGTCAAGTCATTCCCACTTGGCCAGGCCCAGGCAGGGCGTTTCCAGGTGTCCAGGGCTGACCCAGCCTCTGCCTTCCCAGCTGCACTCTGAGGAGGATGAACTAGAGGTGGGTGGGGAAGGGGGCATCTGTGAGCTGTGTGAGGCCCCCACTCTCTGTACCTGCAAGACCCCCAGCACCCTGTGAGACACTGCTCTGTGTGCCACGTTCAGTGAGGAAACCATGGCATGCACGGGGGCTCCGTACGGTTGTTCAGGCCGAAGACAGGCTTTGCACCCAGCCACTCAGCTCAGGCCTTGCAGGAGGTCATCCCAGCAAAGGGCCCTTTCTTGCCCCTAAATTTGGAAGCCTCGAGAATGCCCTGAGACCAGAAGGCAGAGATATACATGTGTCTCCGTCACCTTGGGTCAGGGGTCCCTTCTGTTCTTGACCACGAGGTGAGGGCAGGGCTGGTAGTCAGGTAAACTCAAGGGTTGTCACTCCTTCCTTCCACCTCCCAGCGAGCCCCCAGGGCCTTGGGAACCCCTGCCCTGAGTGAGAAGTGCCCGCAGCGGCCATAGCCCTCTTCCCATCATCTTGGAAGGAATACCTTAGATGTTCCTGTGCTTGGATGTCCGTGGAAACAACCCCAGTGGGCCTCACATGGGCTGACCTGGCAGGTGACCCTCCATGCCACCCAGCAGCTTCTCAGGAGCTGTAGGCCTGGTGTCAGCAAGAAGCTGCCCACAGCCCCCTCTGGGCTGGAGTTCCTGGTTGCCCTCTAGGCATGTCCACGTGTGGATGGAGAGGGTGCGTGTGGCACCGTGTCAGCTCCTCAAAGCACCTGTCAGCCCATGAACCACAGGGGCCTGGAGCTGGTAAATGGCCCCAGCCCACTGGCCAGTGACCTGTGACACTCCAGGCCAGGTGGCCACACTGTGCTTCTGGGTGTCCCCCAGCCTTGCCTCCGCAGCCCTGGAAAGAGGAATGGGCCTTGGATGGCAGCATGGGCTGGACAGTCCCCAGGGGAAGCTCCCAGCCACCCCTGGGGGCTTCTCCTGAGAGTCCCCTGACCCAGCCGCCTCCAGGCGTTGGTCCCTCTCTGCGCAGTGTAGCAGTGAAATTCCACAGCAGAGCTTCGAACCTCCCGCAGACCTGTGTCCCGTGAGATCCGTACTACGTCAGGAGGGGCTTCACCCGCCGGCACCGCCCGCTCTGTCTCACCTCCACCCCTGCAGAAAGCGCTCTGGCTGGGCTGACACTATGCAGACATTCCTGCCCACCGAGGCTCCCGATAACCTCATTAAGAAAGTGCAATTTATCTAGCGGGGTCCATTTAATTATCTAATTTGTCTGAGTGAGCCCTGGCTCCCTCTCGGCCCAGCAGGTGGGCAGCCCAGTCAGCCCAGGGTCAGGCTGCCGTCCTGGAGAGGCCCCCGGTGCCCCCTGGGTCACAGAAATCTGCAAGGTGTGAGCAGCACCTCGGACTCACGTGCCTCGCCGTGGGGATCCGGCCTCCTGAGCCCTGTTTGGGATGCAATGGAGCCCTGTTTTCTGTGTGACAGAGGGTTTGGCCGAGCAGGAAAACACTTAGACGCGCACACCCACCCGGCATACGTGGGCACCGGGGCTCTGCTGCACCACAGACTCTCCAGCCCCACACATTTCGGATGTTCATTGCACCACTCACCCCAGCTCCTTTCCCTCCAAGGGTGGAAACTGAGTCCACTGACCAATGGACATTCCTGATTTCATCCAAGGGGGGCCCTCCGCTAGCAGCCACACTGTCTTTGAAAAAGATAAACTGTGCATGGGATAACGGCATAAACCATTGGCAAATCCAACCAGAAGCAGCTCATAAAAATGACCTGCTTTAAACCCATCGTGCCGCCTTACCGTCTGCTGTCAAAGTGTGGGGTGTGTGTGCACGTGTGTTCACATGTGTGCGCATGTGTGTACACACGTGTGTGTGCATGTATGTGTGCACGTGTGTGTGTTCACCTCTAAGCTGGGGCATGGGACAGCATCATCAGGGCCAGATAATTTTGGACCTGGAAGGAAGAGAAAGCCTTGGGGTCCGGGCTGTGTGACGTGAGGCACCCGAGCCTGCTTCTGTTCCTGTCCCTTTCCCCGGCAAATCGTCCTCAGGCAGGGCTCTGACATCCACAAGGAGACCGGGGCCTCTGACCAGGCACCCCGGGCAGCGTATCAGTGCCGCTGCCTGTGTCGAGATGCCCGCTGTGGGCTCCGTCACTCTGCGGCTATTTCTGCTGCCTTTACTCTGAGGAATGGGGTCTCCAGTGCCTGGAAACTGTCACCATTGCCCTGCAGGGTCTTTGTGAAGGGGACCCCGAATCTTGACCTTGGCCTCTTTGGGGAGGCCCAGGGACATCTCGGTTCTACATCACACACAGCACTGGTCCCGAGCCAGGTTCTGGGCACCCGAGACCTGGGCTCCTGTCCAGCAGGTTATCCCTGCCCTGGGGCGCCTCACTCAGGCCATCTCCCCAGGGTTGGTTCTCATCTGTAAGCCTGGAGCTCGGGGCAGGAGAGGAGGCAGCCAGAGGCGAATCTGAGGTTCCTCCAGGCCATGGGGCAGGCTGAGGGGCTGACGCGGGCCCCCTCGACCCAGCCAGAGCAGGGGGTTCAGATGTACTGGGACAGGCTATGCGGAAAGCCCCGGACTGCGCTGATGTCTCTGATTCTGCATTGACCTCAAGCCCCGTCCTGTGAACCCCATCCTGTGACCCCCGTCCTGTGAACCCCATCCTGTGAACCCCGTCCTGTGACCCCCATCCTGTGAACTCTGTCCTGT
>PVKV010026005.1:0-28757 GCA_004027835.1 Alouatta palliata | reverse complement strand
CCCATCACCTATATTTGGCATTTCTCCCCATGTTATCCCTCCCCAACTCCCCACCCCCCACTATCCCTCCCCTATTTCCCCCCCACAGACCCCAGTGTGTGAGGCTCCCCTCCCTGTATCCATGTGTTCTCATTGTTCAACACCCACCTATGAGTGAGAGCATGTGGTGTTTGATTTTCTGTTCTTGTGTCAGTTTGCTGAGAATGATGGTTTCCAGGTTCATCCATGTCCCTACAAAGGACACAAACTCATCGTTTTTTATGGCTGCATAGCATTCCATGGTGTATATGTTTTTTGAGATGGAGTCTCGTACTGTAGCCTGAGTGCAATTGTGCAATCTTAGCTCACTGCAATTTCCATCTCCCAGGTTCAAGTGATTCTCCTGCCTCAGGCTCCCAGGTAGCTGGGATTACAGGCACCCACCACCACGCCCGGCTAATTTTTTGCATTTTTAGTAGAGATGGGGTTTCACTATGTCAGCCAGGCTGGTCTCCTTTTCTCTTCATCCACCTGCCTCAGCCTCCCAAAGTGTCAGGATTACAGGCGTGAGCCACCGCACCCAGCCAGTTATTTAAATCTTAAGATAAAGTCATAAAAAATATGTTATATGAAAATGTTCTGAAGTTTGTCCAGAAACAGAATTTGAGGCTGAAAACATAGTAAAATAGATTTAAATGTCTCTGTGCCTTAACGGAAATAAGAACCAAAAATGATGAAATATATAACTAAAACATTTTAAAAGGAGCTGCATAGCTTTGGATTCTTTTCCACCACCTATTCCCAGTTGTAAATTATTTGCAAATTCATCAAATTTAAAAATAAAATGTAAATATTTTAGAAGCAAATAATTTCAATTCCCTTTGTTGAACAGAAATCTCTTTTGTTCCAGCTCTACCTATAGATTAATCATTATTTTATTTTTGTGATAAAAGTTAAAATACGCTTGGTTGTATACTATGCCCAATTAAAAGGACAAACTGAAAAAAAAAATATTTTAGCAAATATATTATGAATTTCAATTACTATAATGAAAATTTTTATTACTATGAATAAAAAACAATTGAAATTACCTTTGAAATAATACTTTCTTGTTTCTCCATGTGCTGTAGTTGGGTTTTGACTATAGACTGAAGAGTCTTTAGATACATGAAAAACATGAGTTTAATTTTTTTCATATTAAGCCACTGTCATTTTGCATTTCTTTAGAAAAGTAAGTAATTATTTTTGCTCTCATTACTGTTGAGAATGTGCTAAGCCATCAGATAGATTAAAAAGCCCCTTCTAGTAAATGATGGCCAAGCCTTTTAGAAAACTGAAAATGTCTAAGACAAAGAGGATATAATTAGTTAAATTAGGGAATTTTTAAAAAGAGAAAATTGAAGACAGGATATTAAAGTAAAAAAGCATAAGCAATATTTTACAAGGGAAGAAACTTGACATAAAGGAAAGTACAGTGCTTTTTGTTATTAATAAAAGAACTATAGCTTTTACTGTCTTTTCCTTTTGGCTAACTGAAAGATTCAGAGATTGTGGTTTCTAAATTAATCTGACTATAATTTGCTGATGGTATTTTGAAAGAGACTTTGGAAGTAGTATGCACAATTAAAGTTTTTAGTCTTCACCCCTTAATTACTACTTTTAACACTAGAAATTAAAAATATATATAATTTCCCTCTCAACTTTTGTTCTGTACTGATGTACTGTCTATAGATATTAATCAGGCACTGAGCATTAAAAATTGATTCCAATGTATGAGTTTGCATCAGACCTGCCTGACTGCTGCAGCACACAGCCAAGCCTAAAACAATGAAGCCATGGGCCTTCCCTGGGACTAGCCTATTCAAATACACAATTACACAATTCAGGACTATTGGTTCAATAAAGATATTTCTATGAAATTGAATATTTTGTCAAAAACCCAGGTTATTTTCTGACAGGAGGGATGCTTGGAAAGGAATGACTTGGCTACAAACTAGTCATTGACCTTAAGGAAGTCATTTTTCTCCTCTGGATTTAGACTTCTGTAGACTAAATGGAGTGAATATTTTACCACTTTTTACAGCAATGCCAAGGAAAGGCAATGAGACAGCACACGGAAAGTACAGTGGTGGAAGTGTTCAGGGCATTGCTACATGGCTAAGGACGAACAGATTATGTCTGGACACCTTTTAATTCCACTCAAATCCAAATTCCCTGACAGTATCTCCAACTCTGTAACTGCAGGTCGGTGACACATTTGATTCCTCACTAAATGCAAAATAAGGTGCAAAATTGGGAATCTTCTTTTGCCCGTGCTGCCTTTCTTTAGGCTGCTCCTCAGATTTGCGAATCAAATTTTCAATACAAAGTCTAACCAGTTATCTAACTTAATTCTTGGAGCCAAAAGAAAGGGGCAAATGATGAGGATTTTCTACTAATGTGTCCTACAGAAAACAAATTTTTATAGAAGATAAAGAGCTTGCCTGCTGAGTCAGTTAGGGCTCCCATCTTATGTGATTCTGTACTTACCCTTACCATACTGGTAATCAGAATGGAAATATTACAATCATCCCTTTGTAGAGCTCCTGCATCGTGAGAATCCCGAGCGCAGAGTGTAAACCATTGTGAAACAGGGATTGCAAATCATGTGATCACTGCAGCTTTGTGTGTGGCTTTCCTAGCGAGGTGAAGGTGTTGTGTACTTGCCTTGTGCTCCCTATGTAAATCTCCATTCTCCCCCATATATTCTGCCATTCCTTTCCATATATCTCTCTATTGCTCCAAAGCCTAAATAAGAATGTAGGTAGTTTCTACCAAAAGGTTGGTGGCTTTTGACTTTAACTATACCTATAGATTTGAGGAAGGCGAGTATCTCTTTTTCCACTACATCATAATCTTCAAAAAGTATTACTGCAGTTGGAATTATGTACTATGTATTAAATTGAATAAATTTCTACATAAGATTTTTGTTTGGGAGTTTCATTGATTGACTAAATATGTTCTGTGGAATATACAGCATCAGGGAAAAAATAATCTTATATTAAAAATATATGTTGACCTTTATTGTCAACTCTTCAAAACATGTTTAAAGTATTTTTGCTTGCATGGCCCTTTTGTAATTGTCCTTTACCTTAAAAAGTCGAAACACTGCAGTCTTGGGAACATATAAAGAAGGGATTAAATTTGTACAATTAGGAAGCATATTGCAGCTTTCCCATCAAAGTATATCAAAACTGTCATTTTCCTGTCATTTTTGCCAAGAAAGCACATCGTCACTATGCCTACCTATTGTCACCAAACTAAGGCTTATGCTATTATCTACATCATCAAGGAGAATTCAACTGCTACTGTTGATAAAGCATGCCATTCCTAGCTCTTTTATGCTGCATGCTCACAGTGGCATATTTATCTAGGGTAACAGTTATGTTTGCCAAAATGCCCTCTAGCAATGATTATGTTAGGTTAGGGAAGATGAATAGAAAAACTAAGAGCAGTCAATCATGTAATGAACTCGAGAATATTCACCAAAAAGTCAATATAATGAATATAGCACATTCACACCTATGCTAAAATAAAAAATAAATATGAAAGTTTGGTGACAACATATGTACCCATATTAAGATAACTCAGAGTTCTTGCAAGTTGCTGGCATGTTAAAAAATATTAAGTCCATACTGCAGTATTTTTCTAGTGAAGAAGAGATAAATGCCAGATAGTAGGAAACAATTCTTCTTTATGAAACCATTGTATTAAACAACAAAGGGCAACTCAAGGTGGTTTGAATTTGGAGATAAGCCCTGAAAAGACAGGTTTGTTGTCAAATTGTCTTCATTTTTCAAGAAAGCAAAACAAAAGATAAGTTAAAATTTGCCAGTAGAAAAGGGTGATGGGGAAGAAAATTAGTTGAGAAAAGCAACTGAGATTGGATGGAAAAAGACATGAATGTATAAAAGGAATGCAAAAAGCCACCTCTTCTGCATTTTACCCTGTAAGTATAGCCATTTCCATAGTACCTTACCTACATTCCATTCAACAACATCAAAACTTCCCATCAACACACCTATCTAGTTCAGAGTCTTTTTTACCCACTTTTCCTCCTTGAGACACTGAACCTTGCATAGCAGGCACCAGGCTATATTTCCTTTGAGACAAATAAAATTTATTAAACTTTTCGGTGCTTATATCCTTAATCCACTAAAATTTTTTTTAATTTAAAAAAATTTCTGTGTAAAATATCTCTGAGCTTAACAATCTCTCTCATCTTATAGATTTTACTATGAGAGCAACTTTAACCTTTGACCTGAAATGTTAACGAAAAAGAAAGTGTTAATAAGAATAAAACAGTTTAAAAAAAAAAAGTTGTCTTCTGTATATGTTAAGGTGTATACATTTCAAATTAATGGATTTTAGAAAATAACCTTTCTTTTGATGTCTAATTCATAGAAAATGCCATTTTCCTCTATATGTCTTATGCACATGGGAGGTTTTCCTCCAGTATTTATCAGTGCATAACCAGCTTTCTGGGGTTAATTCAGCCACCTCTGTATATAAAGTGTCCAGGAATAATAACAGGAATTATCACATTTATGGTTGATCAAATGCCTACATATTGCAAGTATTGTGTTCTTTAAGCACTTCCACCTGATTGACATTTTCCTACTCTCCTTCCCCTATCAGTCAATTATTAACTATACTTAAATACATTAGTTACAGGTTTTGGATTTTTCTTCTCACAAAATTAGACTTCTTTCTCTTCCAGTGTCTCACAAGTCTGTCTTATAAATGAATGGCAAGGGTAGTCTATGCCAGAGGAAGATTCCACTGATGTTGGATGGTTTATGTTTTCCCCTGCACAGCTCTTACACCCTTTCTCTTTTAACTCTCTAGCAAGTGTTTTCTAATTAACAGAAATGATTACATCTGGCAGCTGTCAGGTCATTATCGTTTGTACTAGGTTGAAGGCCTTCAGCTGGTGCCACCCTTCTTTAAGAGAAAATGAAAAGGGAGTTGATGCATTTCACTGAGTCTGTTTGTGGGGGATACTGTGCCTCAAATTCCAGAAAGAAAACTGCTAGGGAAGGGAAGCAGATGAACTGATACAAATGTAACACCTTCTAAAAGTAGAGACTGAGAGCACATACTTCTGTTTCTCATCTCCAAATTTTCATTCTCCCCGCTGTCCCCAGCAATGTAGCTTAGGGTTATGTAAATTTGTTACTAATTCTAGGAGGCAGCCTGACAGGTAGAAATATATGATTTATAGGACACAGACTTAAGTTTAAATCCTTGGTCAATCTCTACTAGTTTTGTTACCTTGGCAATTTATTAATCTCTGTAAGCCCCTGATTTCTTTTCTACAAAATGAAGATTCTAACACAAACTTTACAAGGTAGATACAAAAATATAATGAAATAACATAAGCAAAGTAAATAATATATTTTCACCCACCCCAAAAACGCTCAAAATATGTCTCCTATTCCCACTCAATCATTTTATACATGATGTTTACATTTGTATGGTTTGTTATTTACTCAATAGAAGAATATCACAGAACACATTAAACACTTCACTGGGCTAGGTTAGATTGATTTTGTTGATAATGTGCTTGGAATTCCTTTCATATGTGTACAGATTTTAGAGTTTGCTGCTGATATACTGCTAACATTAGATCATAACTTTACTTAAAGGTGAAATTTGTGGAAATAAAGGGTAAACTTACAGCAGGGCAGTGCCAGAAGCTATTTGGGTCCCAAATATTTGGTGGCAGCTCTCACCCATGCTGAGCAGATGAAGGCCAGAGTCATCCATGCTTAGAGATAGCTCTGGCAGCAAACATCAAGGAAAAAGACAAATACTATTTAACAAAACTGTCCACTGAATGCTTCATTTTCTGCTTCAGAACATGAGCTATCTTTAAGGCTTGGTCAGCAGGTATCTGGGGACGTGCTCCCTTAGACTTAAGAGATGGTATGAGAATCTGCCTCTTCTCAGCCTAAAGTATCTAAGGTTTCTCTTAAAACAACTGAAAAAAATTTGCTATTCCATCTTTAAGATATAGGAATTGGTGGCAAGCTGAGTGATTTAGATTCTAATCAAAGCAGCTATTCTCTTCCTGGGATCAGGAAAGAGAATATTCAAGAAATTCAAGATTCAATGTTCTATAGGAATACTTGTTTAAAAGCCAATTGTTGCTCTGTGGAATTGCTAAGCTTTCCCATATGCCTCTCGGATAGGAAATGCACATCCTAATATGCACTAATACTTCCCCTAATCTTCTCCCTTCCTCCCTAACCCTCTTCACTTCTGCTCCTTTCCTACTCTTCCTGAAAACAAGAAAAAATCACTCACTTGATGTCTGTAACTAAGCAATAGTTAATACTCTATCCTTCAGCAAAATTGCTAGAGTCTTACTTCTCTCCACTTATATTTTTATGTCTTCATTTGATCTGATACAGAAGGAGCATCCATGAGATAAGAGTCTGCTTGGCCCAAGAGAAAAATGTTCTGATCCCTGCTCTCCAGAGAGATTCCGGGAAAGATAGTAAGATCCCAGGAGCTTTGATGAATTTAGATAAACAAGGCCACAGACACCTTACAGATTCCAGAGTGCAGTGAAGAGACTCTAGACTGACCCATGATTCCTGCCTCCTGCTAGTCATACCTTCTGTGCCCCCCCTTGACTGTGAACAGGAACTGTGTCTTGCTTCTAACCAACTGAATGTAGCAAACGTGATGGGATGTCACTTTCATGATAACCTAAGATTGAAACACATTTTGATAGATTTCCTTGATGGCTTTGAGGAAACAAGAGGCCATGCTGGGAAGGCCCACATGGCAAGAAGTTGAGGGTATCCTCTAGATGACAGTCAACAAAACTATTCAACAGCCTACCAGGAAATGAATGCTGTCAACAACTGCATGAGCTTAGAAGTGGCGCCTCATCCAGATGAGCCTCAGGTGAGGCTGAAGCCCTGGCCAACAGCTTGATTGCAGTCTTACAAGATTCTGAGGGCCCAATCAAGCTGTGTGAGACTTCTTTCTGATCCACAGAAAATGCCACATAATAAACATGCGTTGTCTTAAGCCCCTAAGTTTGTGTCAACATTGTTATGCAGCAATAGAGAACTAACATATAGAGCACACATGGAAGGACAGAAGCAAACTGAGAGGGGCAAGGGATAGAGAGAAAGGATACAATAATCAGCTGCTGATTACTAAGAAGTAGCTAGGACCAAAGATACAATTGCAACTTGTGAGCCCTGGAAAGCAGGCTCTGAAATAGAGTTTAGGATGCAGAAAGTTTATCAAGAAATGCCCTTAGGATCAACACAAATTATATACTCTTTGCATACCACAGCCCACGGTCTGAGATTTCATACTTGCTGCAGTAGCTATTATAATTAGGAAACCAAAGGAGGTATCAATTTCATATGCAGAAACTGACAAAGATTTCATATATGACAAAGGAACAAATGGCACTGTCAGAAAAGGAGATTGAAGAAAATCTAATGAAGAAATTATTAAAGACAATCCGCCAAGGTTATGGAGACAAATGAGTGATATTATAGCATCCTGAGGCCCACAAAAACACAATGTTCTTATCTTCCTTAGGATGAAAGGGTCAAAGTGAGAGAAACATAGCTGTACCTCAAAGAGAGATTATAATAGTAGGGGAATGCTGGCTTTGGATAGACACTGAAAAAAAAGAAAAGCCCTCTATCTTTCCACTTCCACCCTCAGATCCTGTGACAATACCACCTAGCAGCCAAATTTTACCACCAAGCTAGAAGGCAAGAAGGCCAAGTGATACGTTTCAAAGTAATCAGCCTCCCAGCCATTGAACAGGTGTGGAGGGTACATCTGGAGGGTTAAACTGAAGTACGGCCAGCTTTGGATAGGAATTGAAGGAAAGCATTTTAGGCTAAGGAAACAGGATCAATAAAGGCAGAGAAATAGAAAATTCTAGAATGTGTCTAAGCAATGATCAGTATCAGGGGTCAGATGTAAGACCTGATGTGGTTGGATTATGGGTACCTCAGGGTAATAATCTGAAATAAAGCAGAATCAGCTCAGGAACGAAGGAGGTGTTAGGGAGAAATAGGACCCAGCTCCAGAGGCTCAAGCTCAAGGTTCAGATAGAGAAATCCAGAAGATCCTAGCAAAATAGGACACGGGTTACAATCCAACAGTCTTATCCCCTGTTTTCACTTCAGAGAGTCAAGATGGGAGATTTGACTGGACTGGTGACTGTCTGTGTAATAATGAGTCATGTTATAACAGTTTTTATTGACTTGCAATTGACCAGCCCGAACAAGTTTTACCTACTCAAGTTACTTTGTTTTTTTTATCAGAGAATGGCCTACTGAACTCTTAATCATTCATCTTGATCATTCTGATCACTCTTCAATGTCAAGAGACTGAAGAGGCCCTGAAAAATGAGGTATTCCGGACGCATGCACATCATCGGCATGTGCAAAGAGCTCTCTGTGGGGTGTGAAATCACACATGCATGTGTTGCAGCTAATTAATTGGATGATAACCAATCCCTCAAGTCTTTTTCAACCTTATTGCTTTCCTGGTTTTTCATACCCATCATATCAATATATTTTCCCAGTCCATTAGTTTACCCTTTTACTAGCAATCTAACATTAATTTGCAAACAGATTGTGTAACCTTTCTCCATTCTTTCTGGTTGTTTTTCCTTCTTTGATATTTGTAATATCCCCTGGGCCAACATTGCCTCAAAATTTTATTGACATAAAGCTTGCTCCATCTTCTAGAAGAATTTACCAGTGCACAGAAAATCACATTTTAAAATGCTGTATTTTTCTTCATAACATATTTCACTTTATACTTTTTCCTTTTCTCAGGAAAGGAAATTATCTATATTGGACAACTATTTGTTGCCAGGCACTCTACTAAATATATTATGCTACATGCATTTCATTTATTAACTTGCTCCTACAAGAATTTCATAAAGAAAATGTTTTATTACTCTTTTTTATACAACCTCGTGGTTCAGAGTAATCATGTAATGTGTTCAGCATCACATAAACAAAACGTTTCAGAGGCAGGATTTCAACTCAGGTTTCCCTGACTCCAGGAACCACAGTGTCTTCCCTTATGTCACACTATAGAGAACTCTATCATTCTTTGTTCTTCTCAATTGGTAAATAATCTTCTGAGAATGGTCATTAACATCTTAGTGTAAATGAATTATTATGTCTTCCAAGGGTATATATGTTTTATGAGAAGTGTTAAAGAATAATTCCAAGAAATGACTCTAAGAGTGGTTTTCAGGCATTGTTATTGACTGTAGCAGTTACTTTTCAATAAAGAAGTGTTTAGGAGTATTCAACATTTTACAAGCAGACTGGATCTTCCCTGTATAACTAATGTCTCCATCCGTAAGAGCTGTCTGACACTGAACATCTTGTTCTGTACAGCATGGTAACATTTTTTCCTTTCTGAACAGGATACCACTTAGTCTTCAACTTTTCATCTTAGTATTGATTAAATGATAAAGTGTGAGTGCTGTGAGCTGTCACTACCATCAGCAGCCCTAGTCCCATCCCCTTACACACACAGTGAGGCAGATGACTTGAGAGGTTCTATATTACAAGAACACTAGTTTGTCTCCCTCGAACAATAAGAGGTTCAAGACTAAAACTATGATTATTAATAACTTTGGCCCAGAAGGAAATACCATTCACTCTAGAGATTTCTTTTTGTATCAGCACTCTAACCAGAGAAGATTTCTAAATTGGAAAATGGTGCCTTAGAGAATCTCTAGATAATCCTGTCCATTTGAGGGTACCTTTGAAGGAGACATACTTACTGGGACTCCGGAAATTTTATTTTGATCCTTTAGGACTTCAGTGATGTACCATGGAAAACACATGGCCCCTCCATAGTGGATTCAGGTAAGAGTTGCTATCTACAATCAAGCCACAAGAACAACAGCCTGTTCCATCTGATAATTAATCCCAACACAAAGAATGGTAGAATACTAAATAGGCCATAGTAGGTTCTCAAGAAATATAAGTTGAATTAACAAATAAATGAATTCTTAACATTTCTTGATTATAAAAGATGCAAATATCAAATGAAACATCTGCTGAGATCATAGTTTAAAAACAGAATAAATAATTGAGTTGAAATACAAGGTTCATTGCACCCATAAAGCATTCTCAGAGTCTCCAGATTCTAAACACCACATGCATATTATGAAGCAGACAAGGCCAGCCTCTACCCATTAACTGGCAACTTTGATATGAAATGATAGCCTGCATTTCCTAAGGAAAAACAACAGACAAGTGGAAAGTGAAAATCTATATGCTGTCATTTTTGCTGTTTACATGAACTTTTATTGGAATATAACAAAAATATAGCAAGGCAAAATTTGTCATTGTATAGCTCCATGAATTATCATTAAAAGACCAAGCTCATATAACCATCACTTAGGCTAAAAATGAGAATATTACAATATTATATTCCAAAACACACCCTATTCATTCCTGCATCACTAACCACTCCTTCTTCTTAAAGGTCATTATTATTCGTACTGCTAACACTATGGATTAGTTTTGTCTCTTTTTGATGTTTATAGAAAGGACTTCTTATTACAGACAATTTTTTTGGCATTTTTTTTCAATACTTTGGGATATTCATTCATGTTGTGTTTGGAAGCAGTTTGTTGCTTTTATTCTTTTTGTTCTATACTATTTCAATATTGAATATTCTGCAATTTAGTTTTATTCTGCAGTAGGTAATGTATTTGCACTATTTTGGTTAATGTTGTTATGAACATTTTAGTCATGTATTTTGTGTATAATGTGTGAAATGTATGCATGTGATTATCCATGTATGTGAGTGTAGTATGTGGTTAATTATATTGCGAGGTAGTAAGAGCTCTATGTTCTACCTTCCTCCTTACCTACCTATATTTTCAAATTTAGTACACAATAATGGTTTTTCGAAGTGTCTGTAGCAATGAACACTTTGCCCAGCATTATATCAGTCTTTTTAATTTTCATCAATTTTAGACTGAATGTCTACATTGGCCAAAATTGTGCTTCTAATTTCCTGATAAGAAGTAATGTCCAATATCTGTACAGCCATTTGGGTATTTGCATGCGTGTGAAATGCCTATTCAACTCTCTCATCATGTTTTTCTATTCAGTAAAATTTCTCAATTCTATTGTAAGGTTATGTACAAAACATATATGTGTGTCAATTATGTTCCCATTTTGTGACATATTTATATTGTTAATGAAATTTTGTTGAAAAAAAGTTCTAATGTCATGGTAGTTCAATTTGCCAATCTTCACACGTAATGAAATCTTACTGTTTTTATATTACATATGTGCTCTTTTTCACCAAATCTAATAATCTTCATTTATATGGAGTGTTTAGCCCATTTATATTTAGATATATAGAGCTTTCATCTAACAATTTGCCTTCTTTTTGCCCCACGCACTATGAGATTATTGTGTCTATTTATTATTGCCTTTTTAATGGTTAAAATTGTTTTTAAACTATTTCTTTTTCCTTTCATTAGGTCATGAGTTACACATTTAGTGCTTATCATAGTGATTACCACATATCTACATTTTATTAACCTCTAATGTAGAATAGTACTATTGTCACTTTCTACACTATTCAATGGCCTTTATTCTATTAATCATCATCCCAAGATATGTGCTCTTCTTGTCCAATAATTTCTCTCATTATATTTTAAGCCTCAATAATTTATTATTGTTTTTACATACAGTTCATATTTTTTAAATTTACTTACATATTTACCATTTAGATTGTTCTTCATTCTCTCAAAAATCTCAAATCATCCACCTGAGACTGTTTTCATTCTCTCTGAAGAACATCTTCTCTTATCTTCTTTAGAGCAGGTCTGCTATATACAAAATCTCCCTGATTTTGTTCATGTAAAAAAGATATTTATTCTAACTTCTATTTTTAAAGGATCATTTTTTGATATGTAATTGTTTTCTGTTATTATCTTCTTATTCTTTCAAAATATCATTTTGATTTTCCTTTGGCTTCCATCATCACTTCTGCTGAGTAGTCAGCTGTGAGTCTTATGTTGCTCTTTTGAAGATAATGCCCCCTTTTCCACTGACTGCTTGTGAGATAGTCTATCTTTAGTAGTTTTACTGTAATTATATCTGGAATTGTTGTTGCTGTTTTACAGTCTTGCTTTTTTGAAATTGGTCAGTAATTACCTCTTCAAATATTGCTTCAGCCCTACTCTGTTTCACCTTTTCATCTTACACTGGATATTTTTACTATATTTCAATATCATTTTTTCTTTTTTGCATCTATTTACACTATCCTTTTTTCTTAGACATGTTTTCAATATTTGTATTTCTTACATATCTTCTGGTCCTTAAATATAATTTAAGCAGTATTTAATAGAATGTTAATTTTATTTATTAGTTGTTTCCATTATTATATTATTCAGCTTGCTATAGACTAAATGCTTATGTCTTCCACAAAATTTAATGTGAAAACCTAATCCTCAATGTGGTGATATTTGGAAGTGGTCTTTACAAGAGGTGATAAGGTCACGAGAGTGACACCCTCATGAATGGGATTACTATCCCTAAAAAAGAGATCCCAGAGAGCTCTCTTGCCCCTTCCAACATATGAGGACATGGCAAGAGGATTGCAATCCATGAACTGGGAAGTGGGCTTCCACCAGAACCTGAATTTGCCAACATCTTGGTCTTGGACTTTCCATCCTCTGAAACTGTGAGAAACCAATTTTTTGTTATTTATAAGCCATTTGGTCTATGGTATTCTGTTATAGCAGTCTGAATGGACTAAGACACAGTCCTTGATTTTGTATTTGGTTATTTATTGTTTCCTCTTATGTAATACAATTCCCAATCTTATTTTTAATTACTTGAGAAAATCAATCATATAACATCTTAAAGTTGATATATAATAACTCCATTATCTGTCTCTCATATGAATTTGTTTCAACTGTCATTTAAAAAAAAATGTCCAGCTTAGATGTAGCCTGTTCTTCAATTGTTTGCCTGATTATTCTTAAAAAAATCCTATGTTTGTATATGAAAAATTATAGAGATAACTTGAAGCTGTCTGTAAAATTATCTTCTATAGGAATAATTTATTTTTATTTCCGATATGCAGCTAGGCTAAGGAAATCACCTCAATCTGGGACAAATAAAATTCAAAATTTGATTTTGTTCCTTAAGAAGGATAATCTATTTCTGGATTACCCTTAATAGGTGCTTCTCATTTGTAGCCCTAAACTTCAACTTTTATTCCATTCATGTGAATTTCTATAAAGCTCTCGTTGGCTCTTTGTGTCCTTTACAATTGATAATCAAGACAAAAAAAGTTGCACAAAATGCCTTGTTTATGTCTGTGGGCATCTCTCCTCTTCTAGATATTATCCAAACACATTATTGGCACTGTGGTAGCTTTCTGATTTCCTCAAACAATTTTTGTTTACATTTAATTCATGTTTCCTAGTTGTTCTCAGTAGAAAAATGGATTCCAAAACTCCAAGTATACCACTGCTAGAACAGAGTTCCCTGTTTTCTTTTAAATTAATGAGAGGTTTAGGTTAAATCCTCTCTTTTGGTTAAGCCATTGTGAATGCATAACTCATCTGTGAGTATAAACAGAGCAGCCAAATTATGGTTTGGCCAAAATGAAAAATCTTAACTCTTAGTCACCAGAGCTCAGGTTTATAGAGCACAATATGCAGCAAGGAACTGCTGTCAGAAGTTTCTAAGTAAAAAGATGCTGTTTTAACATATGTGAATAACACACAGCCTGAAAGTTATTCTGTGATCAATACCAAAGAAACTTATAAACTTCCTATATTTGCAAGTTTTCTTGGGCATTCATAGAAATTATTCAGCAGCAAGTACTTTCTAGGTGTTCACAGAGCGTGCATGCAAGAGAGGAAAGCCATGCGCTCAGTATGTTTGTGCATTTGTAAAACCGTAAAGAGAAATAACTAAAGCAAAAAGTTAAATCAATTATTCATTTTCCAGGACAATTCATCTTTCAGCAGCTAACAAAGAGAGTGATACCTTCTATACTACTACAAATAAATAGTAACAGCAATAGTATACATTTATCAACTGCTTCCTGCAAGCCAGGAACTCTAAGAGCAATGAAATGCTTGTTATTTTTTAATCCTAAATATATGGAAGATGAAACTCAAAGATACCAAATGACTTGCCCAAAGTAATGCAGCTCATTAACTGCACGTGCATGTGACCCTGTAGCTGGACTCCTAACCATTATTCTACAGAGTCCATTCTAATGAAGGAACCAAACCACCACAAAATGTGTAGCAAATCATGATGCATTAGATGATGGCGACACCAAGTAGAAGAGTATTGGGATTAAATCCAGATTCTCACTGTCCTAGTTCCCCTTAGGTATCTCTTACAATGATATTCTCCCCTCTTTTTGTATGTATGTGTTTACCATTGGTAAAGTGTTCATAGTCTGTATACTTGTATAAATTCAGTCAATTTTCAGATAATCATTTTGGGGTTAAATATTTAGTGCAGTTCAAAAGGTATCCAGCTTTTTGGAGAGAGGTAATTTTTTTCTGCTCCCATTATTTATTAATGGGCAATATCAGTTGAATTATTTAAACTTTTTCACCTAAAAGTCAGTTTCCTCAGGTAAAAAATATGAAGATGTTAATATTACTCTCTCATGGATGTGATTAGATTAAGATAAAGCTTTCTAATATGCCTGGTACATTGTAGGTACCTGAATAATATTCCAAGTGTTGTTTTGCCTTTGAAAAGAATTGATATCCTCAGGTTTAAACTAAGAAAGACATCTGAACCTTATGAACTCCACTTCTTGTTTCCCATTCATAGGGTCAAGGACAGCACCCAAGCTGAGTACTCATCTGTGTGGTGGTGGGAGGGGCAAGATGACTGTGACCTGAGACAGCAGAGCCACAGGGGTGAGGGGCCAGAAAGAATCATCTAATCAGGGCCTATGAGGGAAATCTGAGAAAATAATGTTAAGCAACAGGGCCAAAGATCACATATGAGATGGAATTCTGAAATGAGAGAAAACAAAAACAATAAATCACAAGTTAAAGGATCAATATTAGAATGGATTGTCAATCAAGGAGTGACGGTAGCCATGGAGGCTGCTCAGAACCAAAAGCCTGATCAAAAAGATATTGTAAAATGTCCTGTTTATTTGGCTCCAGGGAAATGGAATGAGAACAAGGGATCATGTAGGATGATGTCAGCACCACCCTTTACTGAGTGTTGTAGAAGAGTGTCTATCTTTTATAAATACATATTCCATAAGCATTATTCTGCCTTTATTAATTCAATACCCAGTTTCCTTAATGAAGTAATAGCAACCTATAGCCTTTTCTGAATATCAGAAATCTGAATAGTTTCCAGTTTGGCATAAGTGATCTGAATTATAAATGTTAATGTTAAATAAATTGTATTTTTAGGATAAGTTAGAAATTTAGTTGAGATAAATGTTCTCATTGCATAGACTTAGTATATAGGCTGACATGTTTTAGGCATGAGCCAATGCCAGGATCAATTCTCTATAACCTATACACCAGGGTTTCAGCATAGAGTAGAGCTGCGTACTTCAGTAATTATGGTTCCTTTTACTTGGCCATTTGGTTTTTTTAGAAGCATGCTTGGACAGGAAAGCAAACCCAGCTGTTACTGTCTCAATCAAATTAGGTTTATTTATAAGGCATGTGGCTTAATTACTACTTATTAATAAAAGAAATCTAAAATAAGCAATATTTCCAACAAAAACCACCAAAAAATAATCATATTAAACTGTTCAAACATTCTATGTGAGGGTAGATTTTCAAGAATTCATTACTAAAAACAAATTTTACCAGATAGACCTTTAAATTCACCTCTGTTTCACTTCTCTGCCTCTACTCACCAATGCCTTTATGTGCTCTACAGTTGCCTTTAGAAATCTTAGCTAACTTTGTACTTCAGTTATTCTTCAGAAATCTTAGCTAACTTTGTACTTCAGTTATTCTTCTTTTTAATATTTTAACTTTTATTTTACGTTCAAGGGTACGTGTGCAGGTAAACTCATGACTCAAAAGTCTGGTGTACAGATTATTTCATCACTCAGGTACTAAGCATAGTACCTGACAATTTTGTTTTCTGAACCTCTCTTCCTCCTAGCCTCCTCCCTCAGGTTGGTCACAATGTGTGTTGTTTCCTTCTATGTGTCCATGTGTTCTCATGATTTAGCTCCCACTTATAAGTGAGAACATGTAGCACTGGTTTTCTGTTCCTGTGTTAGTTTGCTAAGGATAATGACCTCCAGTTCCATCCATGTTTCTGCAAAGGACATGATCTCATTCTTTTTTTAATGGCTACCTAGTATTCCGTGGTTTACATGTACTATATTTTCTTTATCCTGTCTACTGTTGATGGGCATTTAGGTTGGCTCCATGTCTTTGCTATTGTGAATAGTGCTGTGATTAACATATGCGTGCATGTCTCCTTATGATAGAACAATTTATATTCCTTTGTGTATATACCCAGAAATGGGATGGCTGGGTCAAATGGTAGTCCTGTTTTTAGTTCTTTGAGGAATTGCTACATTGCTTTCCACAACGGTTGAACTAATTTACACTCCCACCAGCAGTGTATAATCTTTCCCGTTTTTCAGCAACCTCACCAGCATCTGGTTTTTTTTATTTTTTTGACTTTTTCATATTAGCCATTCTGACTGGTATGAGACAGTATCTCATTGTGATTTTGATTTGCATTTCTCTAATGATGAGTGATACTGAGCATTTTTTCAGATGCTTGTTGGCTGCATGAATGTCTTCTTTAAAAAATGTCTGTTCGTGTCCTTTGCTCACTTAATTGGATTGTTTGATTTTGCTTGTACATCTGTTTAAATTTCTTATAGATTCTGGATCTTTGTCAGATGTATAGTTTGCAAATATTTTCTCTAATTCTGTAGGTTTTCTGTTTACTTTCTTAATAGTTTCTTTTGATGTGCAGAAGCTCTTTCCTTTAATTAGGTCCCATTTGTCAATTTTTGCTTTTGTTGCAATTGTGGTGGTTCTGTCATATTTGCCAGTTCCTGTGTCCAAAATGGTATTTCCTAGGTTATCTTCCAGGGTTTTTATAGTTTCAGGTTTTACATTTATGTATTTAATCCATTATGAGTTGATTTTTGTATATTGTGTAAGGGGCCCAGGTTTCGTCTTCTGCATATGGCTAAGCAGTTATCCCAGCACAATTTATTGAATAGGGAGTCATTTCCCCATTGCTTATTTTTGTCAGCTTCATCAAAGACCACATGGTTGTAGCTGTGTGTGGCTTTATTTCTGGGCCGTCTATTCTGTTCCTCTGGTCTATGTGTCTGTTTTTTCAGCAGTACCAGGCTGTTTTGTTACTGTACCTTGTAGCACAGTTTGAAGTCCAGCAATGTAACTCCTCCAGCTTTGTTCTTTCTGTTTAGGATTGCCTTGGCTATTTAGGTTCTTTTTGGTTCCATATGAATTTTAGAATAGATTTTTCTAGTTGTGTGAAAAATGTCATTGATAGTTTGATAGGAATAGCAATGAGTCTGTAAATTGCTTCGGCCAGTATGTCCATTTTTACAATATTGATTCTTCCTATCCATGAGCATGGAATGTTTTTCCATTTGTTTGTGTCATCTCTGATTTCTTTGAGCAGCATTTTGTAATTCTCATTGTAGAGATCTTCTACCTTCCTTGTTAGCTGTATTCCCAGGTATTTTATTCTTTTTTGGCAGTTGTGAATGGGATGGTGTTCTTGATTTGGCTCTCGGCTGGGGTGCTGTTAGTGTATAGCAATGCTACTGTTTTACACATTGAATTTGTATCCTGAAACTGATAAAGTTGCTTATTACCTCAGGGAGCTTTTGGGCAGAGATGATGGGATTTTCTAGATATAGAATCAAGTCATCTACAAACAGGTATAGTTTGACTTCCTCCCTTTTTATTTAGATGCTTTATATTTCCTTCTCTTGTCTGATTGCTCTGGACAGGACTTCCAATACTATGTTAAATAGGAGTGGTGAGAGTAGGCATCCTTTTCTTGTTCTTATATCAGACTGTCCTCTGTCAATCTGGGATGGAGAGGCTGGGATATTCATCGTCTTCTGAAACCTTTCTCTCAGTTCCTCTGAAAACACTGATTATCTGTATAAGCAATCGCTATGCTTATTTGTCTGTGTGACTTCTTGTTCCAATTAGGAGAATTCTGAAGCAGATTCAGTGATCGTTTTAGCCAATAAATATTCATGATCTAGGCAAAGAGTATGCAATTGTTGGCATTCTTTTCATAATAAAATGGGTCACCTCTTTGAATGCCTTAGGTTTTCCAGAATCTGACAGGAGAAATAATGGTTGTCAGATAAGAATGACTTCTTATGGCCAACATATATAATGAAACCTGACATGCATTAACTAGATGCAGTGTAATATATCTCGTGTTCATTTTGTTCTCATTGCTGTAAACCCCTTTAGTAAATGCCTGAACATGTGATATGTATAATTGCCATTATAATGTATTGGCAGCATATTACAGTTGACAGTTTTTAAAAATGATTTCTCTGCCTTTAGTTTGTCTTCAGTCAAAATAGTAAAGAGCAATTGCTTTTAGTTTGTGTTTGGTTAAAATAGTAAAAAGTGAATCCTTGATTTTTATTATCATAGAGAGAGCAAGTGAAATATGTCATAGAAGATATATACAATGTAGGCACAGCCGTAGAGCATCATTGTGTCATTTGGTTTTCATGTTTAAGCCATTTACATGCATTACTAGGGACACATTTTTAAATGTTGGAGAGATTGAAAATAGGGTTCATGTTGCACAATACATTTTGTGAACTAAACAAAGCTTTTCTAATAGAAAAAAGGTTGATATGATTTTCTGTGCTAAGAAATAATGTACGCTTTTATTTCTAGAGCAAAGTATTTTGCACTTTAACTTATATTTTGACTTACCCTTATGTGAATGTCAAAGCTAGAGTTCTATTTCTAATTTGCCAGATTGTAGGCCAATATTTTGAGATGTTGTGCATATTTAATGTGCTTCCGTTCATATAATTTCTCATTAGGTATTAATAATAATAACTCCAGGAATGTGGTTCTTACAAGGTGCAATGCACAACACTGTATAACAAGGAGGACATGAGATGCTATTAATGAGTTCTTATCTGGTCCTTAGTCCTTTCAACATAACACCAGTGAACTTTAGTAAGGTTTATTTCTGGCAATTTCATAGTTCTCTCCCCATATTTTGACTTTTCTTTATGAACTTGCTGTTCTGAGTCATATTTCTAATTCTCTCTTTCTCTAACTTCTAGTTCTGCTATTAGCTGATTTACTGGAGCTCTATAATCCTCCCTGTCTGCATCACCATCATATTCTTGAGTCTGTACCCTCTCCAGTATATGGTATTTCCTAAATGTCTTATGAGAGTTCTGACGTCAGGCATGTGCTCTCAGGGTCTTACTGATTGGACTAACCTTGGGCTGAAGAAAGTGATTTAGATACTAGACTCTTAAAGTCTATGCTATAAAAAATGAAATGATTTTGTAAGCTAAAGTCGCCTGGTTATCATTGAGCAATGTTTTGTGCTCATCTTATGGGGCAGCTTGGATGTCTAATGTAGTGTTAGATTGTGCCAATGTGGGCTGCCTCTGAGAGCAGAAAAAAGTCAAATCATAAAGGGAATGACCCCAGGAATTGATAAATGAAGGGTCGTTACCTATAAATTTGCATCCAGAATTAATGTTCCACATGGGAAGAATCAAAATTTAGAAATGAGGAGAACTTAGTAGTATGTATTTTAATAGGCTTCAAAACTGGTAGCCTAGAAGCCTAGAATAAGGAGCACAGCAAGTGGGAAAGTATCGGCCATTGCGGGGTGAACCAAGTGTGAAATGAGGCATGGTGTGAGGAAAGTCAATTCAGCAAGAAACCTGTAAATGTGGGAGCTCTTCTGAGAAATTTCTGAAGGGCATCAGCAGGCTGTATTTTTTCAGGAAGTAAGATAGTAGAAACTCTGGTTAAGCCTTTTCCTAGGCTTTAGTTCAGAACACTTTAGTACAAGTTTGAGATCAGCTCCTCCTCTGTGTGCACACATCAGTTACTTAAATTTTTTAAGTTTCAGTTTCTTCCTGGGGTAAAATGAGGACTATACAATTGTTTCTATACCTCTCATAGCATCATTGTAAGGATCAAACAAAATAATGAAAGTGTAGGTGATTTGGAAGGAATAAAGAGGTTTTATAAATGTACGTCACTATCATTATTCAGACAAAATTATAGAATCAGGAATTCCTTTTCACCTTCCTTTTGAAAGCCTTTGCAGAATACAGCAAGATCTTCTGAGAAACACAAAGACTAATATCAGAAAACAGTAATTTACTATACTTTTACTTATGCAGGTATGAACAGAAAGTCAATAAGGCTATGCATGTAAAAGCCAAGGGTCCTGCTAAAACTAAAAAGCAAAGAGGGAATTGTGTTGAACAAATGATTGTGCACATAATGTATTTTTTTATTCACAGTCCAATAATTTTTACTTTTCTATTATGTGATATATCCTCTGTCTATATAGATATATGTGTATTATGTATGTAATATATATTTATATATAGTTTGTATTTTATTCCATATAATAGAATTATGTTTGAAAGTCAATACATTTTTTCTAACATTTACCTATACCTTTAGGGTTTGTAAAATTCATTTCTCTTGTTATTCTTGTCATCTATCAAGTGTGTTTAAGATACAACTGTCAGTTATGGTACAGATGTATAATATATGTTCATTTAACATCAGTGTGTGGAGATGAGTGTAGAGCCTTTTTTTTTTTTGAGATGAAGTCTAGCTCTGTTGCCAGGCAGGTGTGCAGTGGTGCGATCTTGGCTCACTGCAACCTCCGCCTCTCAGGTTCAAGTGATTCTCCTGCCTCAGTCTCCCAAGTAGCTGGGACTATAGGAACACACCATCACGCTCAGCTAATTCTTTTGTATTTTTAGTAGAGACGGGGTTTCGCCATGTTGGCTAGGATAGTCTTGATCTCTTGACCTCATTATCTGCCCGCCTCAGCCTCCCAAAGTCCTGAGATTACAGGCATGAGCCATTGTGCCCAGCCAGAGTCATCTTAACAGTACTTCAGTGTCTCATCTCTAGACAAAAAAGAATTTGGAGTAACTGTGACTGGAATGTAAAATAGAGACAAGTTAATGCTCTCAGGAAATGGACAAGTGGGGGACTCTAGTTCTTCAGTGTATACTACAAACCAGGTACTTCTGCCCCTTTCCCCTTAGTATCCTTGTCAAAAAGAAGAGACAATAATCCATACTTATTTTTAAAGAATCCCTAAAGGTTCAATGTATTAATTCAAATAAAACAATTAGAAAAGTAGCAAGTTGATATTTGGAAAGTTTGTTATATCTTTCTAAGAACTTTTTTTTAATAAATAGTATTGGCCGGGTGCGGTGGCCCAGCACTTTGGGAGGCCAAGGCGGGTGGATCACAAGGTCAGGAGTTCGAGACCATCCTGGCTAATATGGTGAAACTCCATCTCTACTAAAATACAAAAATTAGCTGGGCATGGTGGCACGTGCCTGTAATCCCAGCTACTCAGGAGGCTGAGGCAGGAGAATCACTTGAACCCAGGAGGCGGAAGTTGCAGTGAGCTGAGATTGTGCCACTGACTCCAGCCTGGGCAACAGAATGAAACTTCGTCTCAGGAAAAAAAAAAAGAAGAAGAATAAATAACATCTTTGAAGGCCTAAAATGGCTGAGATCTTGTCTCGCTAGGTTTTATGCCTGCTAATATAGTTCCTGATTCATATGAAGGAGGTTTCTTCCTCTGTCCAGGAGGTCTCAGTGTCAATGAGGGGGACAGAACTTAAGCTTCAGCCATATTTGAAATGCAGCTGGGGAAAGTGGGGCCCTGATGACATACTTGCCTGTGGGTGGAAGAATCAGTTTCCAATAGCAGATATAATTTGGAGCCATGTCTGAGAGGGCAGCGGATGAACCAGTCCAGCAAACATGGCCAAGTGACAGATATGGACAATATGATAGAAGAACAAAGGAACTGAAGCCAAAAAATGACAGGATTTCATATAGGTTTTAGAAAAAAGTCTCTCTGGCATATATGTGGAGGATGGAATGGTGATAAGCCAACTAGAGACAGAGGAACTAATAAAGGACTTGTTGAAGAGATACTTAGGGCCAGATCATGGCAGCAGCAATGGGATTCTCTGGATCAGGGTTTGGCAAAGTAGGGCTCAGAGGCCAAATCCAGTCCATTGCCTGGGTTTGAAAATCAAATTTTATTGGCAAACATCCACACCCACTTATTTACGCATTGTCTCTGGCTGTTTTCATGCTGCAATGGCAGAGTTAGGAAAGAGATCATACAGCCTGCAAAGCCCATACTATGTACTCTCTGGCCCTTCACAGAAATAGTTTGCTGACCTTTTCTCTAAATAGATTCCCTCAAAATGTAGGTCTTCTCCCCCTACTCAGGCCACGCTAATTCTTCAGTAAAATATTCTCAGCTCTCTGAACTGCCCTACTGCCCTGGTATTTTAGTAAGAGATCACTACAAAATTCTCTTCTTAAAAGCACAGAATTCTGCATGAAGCAGTTTATCACACATAAAATTAAAAAAGGATACAGACACAGAGCACCAAAAGCAACTAAAAGCAACTTAATGAAAAAGTGTTTAGTGTGTTTTTGCTGTTATTCAGAGCCAAAGGGCCAAAAACACAGTGTTATTTATCATTCAGCACTTGCTTCTAACTGTCCTAAAAGTTATATATTTTATGTTGTTAAAGTAAGTCTCTTTTCAGCAAACCTGCCCCGCTCAGGCACTCAAACATATGACTACACATTTACTATTTCCATTCTTTACCCAGAGAAACAGAGCAGAGAAGACGCGGCATGAAGTAATCTTTAGGCTAAAACACTCTCATTGCGATTATCAGGTGCTAGAAAAATAGTAGTCCCCCAGCTCCTATGAAGATAGAGGCTGCCTAAGGCATCCATATTCTATTCTATTGATCTATTAAATATTCTATATTCTAAATATTGCATATCTGTCTATCTATATATCTATTTTGTTGATATTTAAAAGCATTTAGGCAGGGACAAATTGCCTTTAGTTTGCCATAGACTTCACCTGGACTTTTGGACACCCAATGTTTGGATCTGTTTGACAACCTCCATACCAAGTAAATGTAAATGCTATTCTTGAGTCTCTATTTCTCTTTCTTATTTTCTCTCTTTCTCCCCCTCAAAAGATAATTATTGATAGGTACATATCAAGTATGTCTGTGCTGCGAACTGTGAAAATGAACAAATATATTAGACCTGTCCCCCTACCATTGAGGAGCTTATAAGCCATCATGATAAGCAGACATTAAGCAAAACAAACAAATACTATAAAATGAAAATTGGCACAATATTCTGGTGAAGAAAAACACGGTTCTATATGAGTAGATGGGTAGATGGCTAGATTCATCATAATAAATATGTCAATTTCAAATACCCACAGCTTTTCCTAGCCCTTCAACCAAAATAACTCCCTCATTTGAACTACATCCACATGCTCCCCATAATACAGCCCATCCCCCAGCCACACACATTAGCAGCAGAGTGAGACCCTGAATATACTTGAAAGAAAATCCCTCCTCTCCAGCTTTACCACCTGAATCTGCCTAGCAGAACTTGGGGTAATTTCATTGTGCCCACATCCCTGGGCACATCATTCTCCACAAGAAATCCAATGAACACAAATGATCTAAATTCTCCATCTTCTTGCTCTAACCTGGCTCTTCCATGAGGACACAACTTTCCCTGTGACTCTCTCAAGTAGAGTCTAGGTTTTATTCTATACCCTTAAATTACTGGTGCTGGAAGGAGGTGGGTATCCTTCTTGGTCTTCAATATCACTTCAGTTTTTTTTATCCTGGGTCCTCCAGGCTCCCAACCCCCATCCGCCTACCACCTCACCTTGAAACTCATGCCATCACATTATAACTCCTGCTACTCTTCCTTATTTCAGTCATCTACAGCTCCATGGTTTGCATACACCACGTTTCAAGAGTATGTGTGTGTCTCTCTCCAGTTTCAATATCCATGTAGATAATCTTGCCCTCTACCCATTTTCATGGACACATTCCATTTTTCATTAGGAATAATGTATCATATCCGTAATCTCGATTTCAAGAATTTCCCTCTCCAGCCTACCTCATATTTTTCCACTTACTCACTCCCATACTTTGCCTCCCCAGATACTCTGACGTCATCAGTACTACCATCCATCAATCCTATGACATTTTCACTGTTGCTCGTATCCCTGCTGCACTCTTTCCTTGGCTTAAATTATGGTCATCTCCTTGCATACCACCTTCACTCTCTTGTTGCCCTCTCACTGTGTTATATCACCTAGGAAAACTTCAACCCTACCTAAATCCAATTTCCCACCTTCTCTGTGGTGATATCAGGCAGTAGAATGTAGCTGAAGAAAAACTCCTAATTATGCTGGCTGGCCTCACTTTACAGCTTTTATGACTGACTTCCGATTTTCTTAGAGTTGCATGGGAATCCTGCCACATTGCTTTAGTTTCTTTAGTCTCTCAGGCAATTATTGCATATCCTTAAGTCTCCAACATCCCTTTACACACTACTCACTCCCAGCGCATGTGATTTTTATATCACTTAAAAAAAAAGCAAACAGAGGGAACTTTGCCATTATTCCACCACAAACTCTGCACGCATACTTAATTCTGTATCTTCATGCTCTGCCTTCAAGCTTAGTAATATGGATGAACTCCATCAGCTACTAAATTCAGCCCCTTCTCTCATGTACTGAATTATATTCCTTCTTCCTATTCAAGGAAGTTGCTCTAATAAGTGTCTACTTTGTCTTTAATCTTCAAATGTTTACCTTTTACTGGATGAATATCATCAGCATAAAAACCTGAAGTTGTCCCACTGATACCTCAATTCCACCAGTACTATCTATAGTATGTCCTATCAATACTTAAAAAAAAACTCACACTCTCATCTAGATATCACCTATTTTTTGTGGCCCTCTACAGGACAACTTCTCAAGTATTAGCAACTCTGCTGTCTCCAATTCCTTTCCCCTGATTCCTGCTTGATGGTTCCAATCAGATTTCCCCACCAATGCAGTCAAATGGCTCTTGACATCTATAAAACCAAAGATCAATTCTCAGTCCTAATAATACTTTATTATTAGTTGATAACTTCTTCCTTCACTTGAGTTCTGAGACAACACTCTCTCTCCTTCAAAGCATATTTTGCTTGTTTCTCCAATCTCCCCAGTTTCTTTGCTGTTGTGAGACTCAGACTTCAGATTTCTTTTCTTCTTTATCTACTCCAAAATTTACTCACAATCTTGTTTTAAAATATCGTCTATGCTGTCAAGATTCCCTAAAGTATAATGCCGTCCCAACCACTTCTTTGAACTATAACTTGTGTATCCATCCATTTATTAAAAATCTCCACTTGTAAGTGTATCACGAATCTTAAATTTAACCAAATCATATGCTTGATTTTTTCCCCTACAAATCTGTTCTTCTGCTTGCATTTTCCATATGAGAAACTGAGAACTCCATTCTTTCAGTTGCTTGGCTAAAGCCTAAGAGTGAAACTTGATTTCTTTCCTTTTCTCACCTCCACATCCAGTCCATTAGCAAATCCATCTTTAAAATGTATCTAGAATCTGACCACTTTCACCACCATCTGTCCTCAAGACTATCTCAATAGCCACTTAACTGGACTCTCTGCTTCTACTCTCGTGTATTAAGAGTCTTTTTTCCACAAAGCAGTGAGAGTAATCCTTTAAAAATGTGAGGTTAGATTATGCAATTCTTCTTAGAATGCTTCAGTAGATTTCATCTCACAAGAAAGTAGAGGAGCCTAGGAGTCCCTACTTGATAGGTGTACCACACCCTCCCCATCCCTGACTCTCTCTTTTGCTCACCTTGGTTTAGACCTCCTGCATTATTGATGCTACTCCTTATTGATCATGTCTGGAGTACTCTTCCACACCTGTTCTAATTACTATTGCTGCATAACAAATTGCCCTACATCTTGTTGGTATAAAATGACAACTATTTATTTTGTTCATGATTTTGTGAGTCAAGAAGGACTTCACTAGGCAATTCTTACTTGACATCTGTTTTAAGAACTCAACTGAGACTGTCAAATAAAATACCCATGCCACAGGTGTTCTCCCTATAATGGTGGTCTCAGAGTAGGTAGATATCTTACATGGCTGCTGGATTTCTTCACAGGGGGCATTACAAGAAAACAGATAAGAGCCACATGGGCTTTGATGACATGACCTCAGATAACACAGCATCACTTCCTCCCTACTGTATAGGTTGAAGCAGTTATAATCCTGCCCAGATAAAAATGGAGTTTTCTTGAGATTTTCAATGACAGAATTTAGGGGGCCACATGTCAAAGTGCCCTATGCTTCAATCCCAAATTTTCTTTGGCTCTGTCACTCAATTCTGTTAGATGATTGTTCAAATTTAACTTTATTAAGAGCAATCTTACCTGACTATCATCCTGAAAATAGCAGATCTCATACCAACTCCCATATAAACCCCCGGGCTCGCCAGCACTCCCCAGGACTCATTATCTCTACAAGCACTTCCTATCCCCGCTCCTGCTTTGTCTCACACTGAAACATTTACCATGACATAACACATTATATTTATTTGTTTACTTAATGTCTGTGTTTTCCCACTACTACACATACTCCATGAAGGCAGAGGCTTTTTCCGCTGTATTACCAGCACCCTTCTAGGTGCTCACCCAATAAAAAGTGTGCAATAAATATTTGTTGAATGTTGAATGGATGAACTATAATAGCATGCCCCTGTCGCTCTCATGTAATATTCATAACTTTTGACTTTGTTTTTTAATTATTTATGTACATGTCCTTTCTGCTATTAGAAATTAAGCTTCTTGGCTGGGCACATTGGCTCATGCCTGTAATCTCAGCACTTTGGAAGGCCAAGATGGGTGATTCACTCAACATCAGGAGTTTGAGACCAACCTGGCCAACATGGTGAAACCCCATCTCTACTAAAAATACAAAAATTAGCCAACTCTGGTGGCGCACACTTGCAATCCCACCTACTTGGAAGGCTGAGGGGGGAGGATCACTTGAACTCAGGAAGTAGATGTTGCCATGAGCTCAGATCACACTACTGCACTCCAGCCTGGGTGACAAAGCAAGACCCTGTCTCCAAAAGAAAAAAAAAAAAAAAGAAAACAATGAAAGAAAAGAAGCTCCTTGAGGACTACAATGAAGTGATTTTCATCTTTATGCCTTCATTGTCTAAGAAATTGCATATAAATAGTAAATGCTCAGTAAATATTTTAATGAAATAATCATGATAGAAAAAGTTAATCTATACCACATATGTGGTATCTTAATCTGCTTGGACAGCCAAAATGAAACACCACAGATGGAATGACTTAAACAATAAAAATTGGTGGGCGTGGTGGCTCATGCCTATAATCCCAGCACTTCGGGAGGCAGAGGCAGGTGGATCAGGAGGTCAGGAGATGGACACGATTCTGGCCAACATGATGAAACCCCATCTCTACTAAAATACAAAAAATTAGGCAGGTGTGGTGGCAGATGCCTGTATTCACAGCTACTCAGGAGGCTGAGGCAGGAGAATCACTTGAACCCAGGAGGTAGAGGTTGCAATGAGCCAAGATTGTGCCACTGCACTCCAGCCTTGTGACAGAGTGAGACTCCATCTCAAAAAAAAAAAAAAAAAAGAAAAAAACAATAAAAATGTATTTTCTCAGAGTTTGGAGGCTAGAAGTCCAAGATCAAGTTTTTGGCTGATTCAGTTGCTGGCAAGGGCTCTCTTTGTCACTTGCAGACAGGAACTTTCTCATTGTGTGTTTTCATGGCAAAAACAGAGAGAGAAAGCTCTTCTTGTTCTTGTAAGGCCACCAGTTCTAACGTATTAGGGTCTCACCATGAAACATCTGTGGTGTTTCATTTTGGCCGTCCAAGCAGACTAAGATACCACATATATGGTATATATTAACTTTTTCTATCATGATTCTTTTTTTTTAATTTATTTTAAGAAAGAAAAAGAAAGAAAAGAAAAAAGAAAGAGAGAAAGAAAGAAAAAAAAGAGAATGAAAGAAAGGGAAAAAGAAGAAGAAAAAGAGGGAGAGAGAACGGGAATCTTGCTCTATTGTCCAGGCTAGAATGCAGTCTAAAAATGGGTATTAAAAAGCTCTTTTATACTAATAATTGTGTTATACAATGGAGACAGGAAGGAATAAGGGAGGAAAATAACAAACAAACAGCCAATCAGTATTTCATTTAAACCTATGAAATGCTATGTAATTGCTGGGGAGTGATTTACTCCCAACCATGTGGTCACTTTTAGAATAAATGTGATGTGTTACTGAAAAAAAAATGTATGTTTTGTGGATTTGGAGTAGAGAATTCTGTAAATGTTTATTAAGTTTACTTGTTCAAGGTATAAGTTCAAGTCCCGGATATCCTTGTTAACCTTCTGTTTCATTGATCTATCCACTATTGACAATGTAGTGTTAAAGTCTCCCACTATTATTGTGTGGGAGTCCAAGTCTCTTTGTAAGTCACCAAGAAGTTGCCCTATGTATCTGGGTGCTCCTATATTGTGTGCACATAGAC
>PVKV010026004.1:18352-28854 GCA_004027835.1 Alouatta palliata | reverse complement strand
AAATAAAAGCTTAATAAGAAAACCACTTTTTCCTTTTATATAAATAAAGTTTTTAAGTGGAAAAACAAAGCCAACACTCCTTGTTGCAACACGGACTAAGCTCTAAAAGGTTCAGAGTCAAGAATCTCTTCGGTTGTTCCCCAATATAACAAAGCACATAATCTTTCTCTATTCAGGAAGTCTGATCACCTCCAGTGTTCTGCAAAAGACAAAAAAAAACTCCTTAATATCAAAGTTATTTCACTTCACACACCATGGACTTCAACAAACTTGTTTTGAATTGAAAAATGTTTTCCTACGCTTAGGAAAACATCTTATATTTCTAAGCAGAGCACTGCCTTACATACACCCAATCACAATAAAAAAGTAGACATGCTACAGAAGTAAATCCATGGATACCATCATCCACCCAGCTGTCCAATTAGTCCCATTTGAGCAGATGCCAGGTACCATGTAAGATACTAACCCTATCCATGTTATGTTGGGCTTAAGGTTTAATTTCACCTGTATTCCATGTCCTTCCGTACCTTCAGAAACACTGGAAATTCTAAGGGAAAAAACCTAATAAGCACATACATACAAGTTACCCTAAGGTGGACCACAGTAAACATATATTGGGGCCATGCAAAAATCCTTCAGAATGAGATGACATATCCCTACACAAATACTCATTTTCTCTACTTTTCATCTTCCATAAGAGAAACTGTATGGTAAAATAAAAAGAACAATACATTTTGAGTACAGAGGGCTGGGTTCAAGATCTAGCTTTGTACCACTTATTAGCTGTATAATCTTAAGTAAATCATTTAATTTCTCAGGGCTTTAGTTATCTAAAATGTAATCCCTGGACCAGCGCCCTCAGTGCCACCTGGAAACTTAGGAGAAAAGCAAATTATGCGACCCCACCCCCAGATCTACTGAATAAGAAGCCTGGGGGTAGAACCCAGCAATTTTGTGCCCTCTAGGTGATTCTCATGTATGTTCGAGTTTGAGAATCCCTGTCCTATATAACATATAACATCACTTCTCCAACCTACTGTACTAACCAAATGCAAGGTATTACTCATATAAAGACCTAATCATTTTTCCCAAGAGATTTAACAAATAATTATTTGCCTATGATTACTACTTACCCTCCTGTAAACCCTGATATTGGGGTATTGTAGTAAAACCTTTTATGTTCTAGGGGAAAAGAAAATTCAACTGTTCTCCCTAAAACCATACAACATACATTCTTCAAGGATATTCACTTAAAGCTCCTATAATTAATGAAAAACAAATGAACTTCAAGTAATTTTTAAAAAACAAGTTACTATCAATGATAGTTTATCTTCCCTGGCTTTAAAATAATTTTAGGATACTGACAATACACTTCCAGAATGTCCTGAACACCTCCAAAGAGCAATTCAAACATATTTATCTTATATTTAAATAACTACATGCCTTTTAAAAACTTCTGTTAAGGCACATTTCATAAAAATTAAACTATAAAAGTTAAAAATCATTGCATTAGTCACTGATAACATCCGAAAAACACTTACTTGTCTTAAAAATTGCTTTCCAAGATATGAAGTAGCCATGCTGGTTAAATTCTTTCTGCTGCCCACCTTACACCTGATGTAACCATACAGGTTGGCACCCTGTAGCACCACACCCATGATAACCACCGCCTGGGACAAGGGAAAAAATAATCAATGATTACTGGCCTGAAATTGACCTTCTCTGTGCCATAAATGAGACAAGGCAGATTGTCATGAGAAAGAGAGGAAACAGGAAGCTCTGCAAAGTCACGATTGCGCCAGTGAGATTCTTCCAGAGACAGCTGCCAGAACAAACCCATCTGACAGACACTCTGCACAAGCCACAAGTCATTCACCCACCTAGTATTTACTCAATACAACTGCTCTATGTGCCAGGCACCATGCTAGCCACTGGGGATGCAGTGAAGGGGGAGCTTTTTTGCTCTGTTTCCCTTTGGTCTGTGAGTAAAGTTAGGAAAAGTAAATGAGACTCAGGAAAGGCTCAAATGTTCACTATTCCTATAAGAATTACAAAAGAACAGTAAAGAGGCATATCAAGTTCAATAAACTGAGAGCAGGTAGAGGTGCATCTCTGCTCTATGTGACAACTGGCTTCTGGTAAAGGGGACACAATGCCCTAAGGCAGCAATCAACAGATGCCTGCCTTCGGTGAGGAGGGAGACGGGACAGCGCCGAGGGGAACTGTACTTTGCCTTCGGTGAGGAGGGAGATGGACAGTGCTGAGGGGAACTGTACTTTTGCAGAGCTGTTTGTTCCTTTGAGTTTCGTTTTCTCACCTATGGTGATCTCACTAGGATCAATGAGAAGTGACAAGAAGAAACTCAAAAACCCACTCTTTAAAAATTTCTAATTAATCTTAATTAGAAAAGCTAATTAAGACAATGTGAGGAATTCCCAAGGTTAAAAATTCTAATACAGTGATCAGCAAAGTTCTTCTGTAAAGGGCCAAATCATAAATAATTTAGACCATATAGTCTCTGTTGCAATTACTCAACTCTGCTGTTCTAATCAAAAGGCAGCCATAGACAATATATAAAAAAATGGGCAAGGCTGTTTTTCAATAAAAATTTACAAAAACAGGTGTCAGGCTGGATTTGGCCTGTAGGCCACAGTTTGCCAACCCTTGTTCTGGAATAAATAGCTCATTGGACCTTCGACTCTTTTATATCTGTGATAAGCAAAACAGCTAAACAAAATGTCTTTTTCCAATCTAGACTTATTCTCCTTACCCTTGACAAGATAGACAGTTGATTTAATTGTTTAATTAACAGATTTAAACATTCAATTAATGAACAGGCTCGCAATCCTAGTAAAAGCAGAGCAGGTGGTGCTTTCTGTTCTAAACTTATGTTTCGTGGAATTAAATGTGTTGGTATAATAAGAGGTTGCTAGTGACCTAAGTAAACATAAAACTGTGTCTTTATTTGAATAAACTTCCTTTTAATTTCCCATGCTTCTCAAATGGTGCACTACTGGGGATGTATGTATCAAGGTACACCTGAATTCACAGACCAATCAAGGGTCCTGCTAAGGCATCAGTTTACTCAATGGCAACAAATTTTAACATCTGTAAGTTAAACTTCTGCTTTAAGATGGTGCGGTGAAGTCAAACATAAAGATTTCCCTCCCTTAAGGTATAAACAGCAAACTGTTTTTAAAAATGCAAACAAACTAATACCAACAAACACAAAAAAGGGCTAGTGGCCAAAGAAAGAGCCAGCTTGGAACAATCCTAAACAGTTCCAAACTCTCCAAAGAAGATCTAAGGAAAATTTCACTAATAATTACCATCCCCAGCAACTTACAGAGAAGCAAAAAAATGCAGAGAAAAAAAATGCAGAAATAGTCATGACAGCAGAAACTTCTCCCAACTAACAATGATCCAAAAAGGCAGGAATATCCCTGCAACTGGCCACAGTGGTACCACCAGGTGGGAAAAAGGCAGGAGAGAAAGCACAGAAGGACCAACAATCATGAGAGCTGATCATCTTAAGAGAAGTGAGGAGGTGGGAGACTCACGGAGAGCCTGAGTGAAGCCCCTTCAGCTGTCCTGTGGTCTTAACCCATTTATGCTATAGGTTGCAATTTTTTGAGTAAAAAATCAGACCTTGGTGATGACCTTGAGCAGGATATAAAAAACTCCCACATGCCTAGCATTCCAATAATGAACGCTAGGCCTAAGTAGGTTAACACAGGATCAAACCGGCTTTCACATAACCTCTCCCTGTTTTGTTTTAAAGAAGTAGAAACACTGCTAGAAAAAGACTGGGCTGACTCTCCTAGATGGATGCTAAAGCTCCAAGGTCTCACAAAAAATTAAAGCAGAATGGGAGAACCAGAAGAGAGTGCACAGCCAACCATGAGACAAAAGCTCTGCTAAGGAAGAGAGAACGCAAAACCCAGGCAGCCCAGCAAAGAGCCAGAGCCTGGCCAAGTTCTCCACCTTGCACCTCACACCTGTGTCTTCAGGCCACCAATCCCAGCACTGCAACTCCAGCTCAAAGCAGCAGCCACATGCCTCAGACATCAGGGGAAGGTGGTCAAGGAGGATTCACCAACACTAAACCAGCAGAGAGAGAAGGGCTGGACAGGGCTGTCACCATAAGCATAAGCAAAATGGGTTAAGGAAAAGGGAAGTGCATTTATGCAAAACTATAGCAAAAAAAGAAAAGAAGCATAGTATCCAGAAGATAGGTGAAGAACCTACTCTGAAAGAAAAAAACCCACCAAAATAAAAGCATTCCCGGGAATATTTTACCCTATAGAGGAACCTAAAGATAAGAATTCAAAAAGCATGAGGGTGAGATAACAGGAGATGAAAATGGAGCTGGCAGAGCTAAGGAAATACAGAGAGAAGCCTTAGCTTCTCTAAATAGATCCTAAAATAGTTGTTGTTCTCTCCTCTGCACTCTCTACCCCATTACTTTGTATCATTAACTAACACTCCCTACTGTACTTTTTACTGCCTACCTTCCACTAGAACATAAGCTCTACTGGATCAGTCATCTTGTTTATCGGTCCCCTAACTTATCCCCATGTCCCCAGACAGCTCTGATATAACAGTGAACTCTAAAAATAATTGCTGAATAAATAAGGAAAAGATGAATGATTAAAGCAACAAGAAAATAGATGAGAACAGATAAAAATGATCCAACATACACATAACTGGTACCTCAGAATTAAAGGTCAAAAAATAGAACATAAATAAATGCAAAGATTTAACAGAAAACAATTTTCCTGATTCCAAGTAAAACTTTAGTCTGCTGGTCAGAAAGGCACACAGGCCCCAGAAAACTTAATGTGGAAAGATAAATACAGATACATCTACGTTATATTTTTAAATGTCACAAACTAAAAAACAAAACCTTATGGGGAGAGATTACAAACGTTAAGTAAGCCTGACTTCAGACTTCTCCAAAATATTTAATATAAGAAAACGATGGAATAGTGTCTTCCACAAAGAAATAAACTGTGACCCAAGCATATTAATCAAGCCAAGTCATCATTCAGGAATAGTCAATAGGCTCATACGTTTAAACATGAGTCAAAAGAAAGTAATGCGTACATGTTCTTTTACAAAATATCACCCAACAATGAAATGTAGCCAACCAACAGGTCAAAGGAAAAGCTGCAATAAGACTTGCCATAGGCAATGAAAAAAAAACAGATCAAACACTGAACAACCAGTAAGACATATGTTTTCAAAAGATAACTATTATGAGCTTGACAATATGAAAATAATATTGGAACAAACAAGAAAAAGAAACTCACAGGAAGGAATGTGAGTGTTTATTTTCTTCCCTTTCTAAACAAAGTCTATTAAGTCATTAAACAGGCTTAAGTACATTAACTAATGTTACAAAGAAAACCACTAGACTAAAATAAGACTGTTAAGAAGCAAAAATCTAGAGGTAGGAGCAGGGAGAAGTTAAGGAAAGCATATGAGTGTAAACTTCCCCATTTTCCAGAGCAAGAAATCCATAAATATTGAAGTAAATTTCCAAATTCAACAAAGAGGGTAATGATATAAACATATGAAGTATGTACTATAGGTAACTACTAGAACTGAAAAGACAATAAGCTTCCAAATCCAAAAAAGGGAAGTATGAATGTATGAGCACACACAAGAAAAAAAGAACCTGTATCACAAAATAGGACTCAGAAAATACTACAAATTAGGAGGAAAAACATAATTAAGGCCAAAATATAAAATAATAAAAAATAATGTAAGCTATAAGAAAGAATAAGACTCACAAATTGGTCAAGTGAAAAACCGTTTTCCAAAGACGGCAGCAACAGTATCTCCTCTTCTACACAGTCTTCTAGCACCTTCTTACTCCTTAGCAAGAGTAGAGCCTAATTCCCATTTCCTTGAATGTGGGTAGGCAGCAGAAGTGATGCCATGACATCTTAGGCTAGATTCTAAAAGCTTGTGAGCTGTTAACACCCCCCAAGTGGAGTCCTGGGCCTCCATGTAAGCAGTCCCACCAACATAAGGCCACCATGCCATGAGGAAGCCCAAATTGAGGCACATGGAAAAACATGTGGAGAGGCCATGGAACCTCATGAAGAAAAGATGCCTCACAACCCCCAATCATTCCAACTACTGTCTGACTACAACTACTCACACAGTACTTATAAGACTACTGAAAAGACCACTAATATCCTAGAAAACTGGTAGGAAGGAATCTTTCATGGAATCTCTTCTCCAGTACTACAGACAAAGGGAGAATTGGGAAGCAAAACTTAGGAATTACATGATGAAGTTGCCTATTCAAGATAGGTCCCTAACGAAAAGGACTAGGCTGTTGCTTCCTATGATTACCATCAGACATCTTAATGGATTATTTGAAAGTTCTACATTGATACTCACCAACCACTTTATTCTGAAAGAGAAGAGGGCACTAAAGGCAAATATCACCCACAGCACTGGACAGGCAATAAGTCCCAACCAAAAGATTCTTGATTCAGCCTCTGACACAGTTTTATTCTCTTGAGAGGACTCCTATAAAAGAACACAAATTCAACTACCATGTTGTGAGATTTATCAATAAAAAGTTCACCATGTTTAATAAAAGACATATTACCCGCAAGTTCAAATATTAATACAGACAGCCCAAGTCCTAAGTTAGAACCCCCCAAAAAATAATCACTCTATCACTCTTGTAAGTTTAGGAACTGATTTATATTAACTCAAGAATTTTGCATTTTCAGGGCAGGATAGACAGTTTACCACAACTCATGACAGTAAAGAGTGCTCTCTGATAGGCTTCTATTCAATTCTTCTTGCACTTGTACTATTTATTTATAAGGAAGCTCTAAATGATACCTTTCTGACTAAAGATCAAGGAAATCACGGTTATAATCATTCTAGAGACTAAAAGGTCAAATTAGGGTCCAGAGGAAAAAAAAATGGAATCCAGGGATACTGAACAATTATCAAAATGTCTTAGCAATACCCAGGAATTTACAAGGTGGTAAGCTGTTTGCGAGGTAGATTCTGTAATATAAAAGAACACAGACACGTCGAACACAGCACCACTTTCTTAGAATTACTTGCCAATGCCCTTGGTGTACTATCGCCAGGAATTTTGTCCTCTGTTTCCAAAACTTATTTCCAAGAGGAAAGTGAATATTCACTGTAGTGTAGCACGCTAACCCAAAGCAGACACAGGATCCCCAGGGCTCCTGAAGGCAGCAGCTTAAAGAATAGAGTGCTCCAACCAGATTTTCTATCCAATTGCACTCCTCCTCCTCCTCCTCCTTTTTCTGCCCAGAAATGAAAGACAGCCATAGGAGCAGAGACAGAATAAGATGTTGAAAGCAGTTACCTGCTGAGCATAGAGGGACGCATGTAGATACCCACCAAGACAACAAAGAGATCTTTTATCAGCAATCCCTGACAGGCAGCTTAGCACACTGTATAAACTCTGACCCAGTATCTTCCCTCAAAAGGTTCTATTCTGTATATTGCTTGTTTCTGGTCTGAACTAGACAGAAAAATGCATTGAATTCTACAAGGCCATCTCATTTAGTACTGACATGCTAAGTGATTTGGTACAGTGTTCTTAATTCTGAATAATTTATCCTCCAATATGTAAATATAATCTACAAATAATTTAGCTGATAACACTATTTATTTTTATTTTTTTATTGCATTTTAGGTTTTGGGGTACATGTGAAGAACATGCAAGATTGTTGCATAGGTACACACATGGCAGTGTGATTTGCTGCCTTCCTCCCCATCATCTATATCGGGCATTTCTCCCCATGCTCTCTCTCCCCAACTCCCCACCCCCCGCTGTCCCTCCCCTATTTCCCCCCGGCAGACCCCAGTGTGTGATGCTCCCCTCCGTGTCCCTGTGTTCTCATTGTTCAACACCGCCTATGAGTGAGAACATGTGGTGTTTGATTTTCTGTTCTTGTGTCAGTTTGCTGAGAATGATGGTTTCCAGGTCCATCGATGTCCCTACAAAGGACACAAACACTATTTAAAACAAAAAAGGCAGTTTACCTTTCTAGATTCAAACACCCAGTGGCTCTTTCCATCTTCATCAATGTGATTCCACCAACGTAGGCCAACCATTAGTCTACCTGTGACATTCTGGTGAAGATTAATATAAACAGGTACATTTTAAAAGCATTATTTAAAGATCTATCATAAGCTCATATCTCAGTCTAACATTTCACAAATAAAAATCTTCAGCTTTCCTCCATAATATCCAGTTAGCAAAGACTACTATGTATCAGGCCAGGCTAAACAATTAAGTAAAATGGTAATGGCAGGACTAGCAGGGGTTAGAGGTAACAAAGCAACCAACAAGTCCACCCATAAACATTACCCCTTCTCAATGGCCAGGTGCGGTGGCTCACACCTGTAATCCCAGCACTTTGGAAGGCTGCGGCAGGTGGATCACAAGGTCAGGAGTTCAAGATCAGCCTGCCCAAGATGGTGAAACATCATTCTCTAGTAAAATACAAAAATTAGCCAAGCATGGTGGCAGGCGCCTGTAATCCCAGCTACTCGGGAGGCTGAGGCAGAGTATCACTGGAACCCAGGAGGCAGAAGTTGCAGTGAGCCAAGATGGCGCCACTGCACTCCAGCTTGGACGAAGAATCAAGACTTTGTCTCAAAACCAACCAACCAACAAACAAACATACCCCTTCTCTTTTCCCTCATGAACAATTTGCCCTTTCTCCAGTTCCCTAATTTTACCTAAATCCCTTGCTATTTGATTACTGTGACCTACCTTATATCCTGAATATAGCTACATACATTTTGCAACTACGTATCCCTAAAAATGGTTATACACACTGACCTTCAGTCAGTCTCTCAAGTGTACCAAGCTCTTTTCCTATTTACTAAGGTAACAAATTACTTTGATAGCTTTCCTAATGTTTATTTACTCAACAAATATTAACTGAGCATCTACTATGTGCTGGTAATAAAACAGTGACTAACAGATACCATCTCTTTCCTCAGGGAAAGAGACGAAGAGAGGCAGACAATCAATGCACAAACGCACCATTACTAACTGAAGTAAGTGCTGCAGGGGAAAAGTGTGGGATGCTTGAAGAGCACAACAGTGAAATTTAATCTAGTCTGGGTAACAAAAAAATGACTCCATTTACAGTCAACATTTGGAATGAAATTTAAAGGATAAATAGGAATCCATAGTACTGGGGATGTTTAATGATGTTCACTAATAGATTCAGTGGTTTGGTGAACTTTGATGGGGGAAAAAAATGTTATCTTCTTTTTCATTAACCTCTGGCTGAAATTTAGCATATCTTTAAATTATGAATGTAGACAACAAAGTATGAATGTAGGCAAAATTAAAAATACCCTGACGCAATTTTTTCATTTTGTACTATACTTGGTGCAGTTATCTCAAAATATTGCTTATGCTCACCACGTCTCTGAAAGTAGTTATTAGACCTGCCACTAGATCTTATCATTAATACATTCACAAAGCATAGTAGTCCTCCCTTATCTGCAGGGGATACATTCCAAGACCCCCAGCGGATGCCTGAAATTGTGCATAATACCAAACCTTACATATGCTGTATTTTTTCCTATACATACATACCTATGATAAAAGTTAATTTACAAATAAGGCACAGTAAGAGATTAATAACAAGAACTAAAACTAGAACAACTGTAACAACATACTCTAATAAAAGTTACACGAATGTAGTTCTCTCACAATATGTTAGTGTATTTAGTGTAGTGTACTGCGGTAACTGACACTGCAGAAAGTGAAACCTCAGATGATGGGGGGACTACTACACATGTAACTCAATCAGAAATGTACCTTTTTAATAATTTGAAGCTATATTCCAATATACGTACTTCCTTTGTAATCTTATGTATTTTATGTATGTGAAAACATTATTCATGAGACTATGAAAGGGGCCCATGGCATAAAAAGATTAGGAATACTTGTATTAATGTGATGTGGGAGCAAGAAGAGCATTCCAGATAGAGCAGTAGGCAAGAAGCCCTAAAGAAAGTACAATCTATGGATTTATGGGATTTAGTCATTAAATGGATATGGAGTAGGAAGGAGGCAACTGATCCATTTCTGGTTTGCTCAAGTAAAAAAAAATAGTGATTCCATACCCTGTGAAAAGGAAGACTTAAAGAAGAGCTTCTGGGGAGTGGAATATGACAAGTAGTATTTTACACGTTAAGATACGAAATGTCTGGCCAGGTGCAGTGGCTGACTTGGATTTGAGACCAGCCTGGCCAACATAGTGAAACCCTGTCTCTATTAAAAATACAAAAATTAGCTGGGCATGGTGGCACGCACCTGTAGTCTCAACTACTTGGAAGGCTGAGTAAGGAGAATCAGTTGAACCCAGGAGGTGGAGGTTGCAGTGAGCCAAGATCGTGCCATTGCATTCTAGCATGGGCAACAGAGTGAGATTTCATCTCAAAAAAAAAAAAAAAAAAAAAAA
>PVKV010026004.1:0-18252 GCA_004027835.1 Alouatta palliata | reverse complement strand
CTGAGGCGGAAGAATCACTTGAACCCAGGAGGTGGAGGTTGCAGTGAGCTGAGATTGCACCACTGCACTCCAGCCTGGTGACAGAGCAAGACTCCGTCTCAAAAAAAAAAAAAAAAGATTTGAGATGCCTTCAAGACAGCCACATAAAAATATCAAGAAGACACATGAAGAGGTCTTGAGTTGTCAGGACAAATCTGGATGGAGATACAGATCTGGGAGGCAACACAGTTTACAGATCAGCAATAGAAACAAGAAGCACAGATGGCACCCCTTAGGAAAGGAATACAGAAGAAAAGGAGGAGTCTTATGAGACTGAAATTCCTGTAAGAGAGTTCTAATTAAAGGCTAAGTAAAAAAAGAAAAAAAAGAGCTGGCAAGGGACCTAAACCAGAGGTCTCTTCTATAGGTATTTTCAAAGAATGCTCTCAGAATACTTTCAAACTCTTCTATGTTCCCATTTCTCAACTCTTTATTTCCTGTTTTTATCTTTATTAGTTTGTTTTCCTAATTTCTCAGGCTTATTGCTTGTTTTTGAAACTTCTGGACTCAAGTAGTCCATTATTTTCACTCTTTGTCTAAGATAAAAGCCTTCAATCTATGATTTTCCCCTGAATTCAGTTTTTGATATATTCAGAAAGCTTGACTGTAAATGATCACCACCACTAAGGTATAAATAACCTATATTTGCAGTTTTTGCTTCCTTTTAAACCCAAGATACATAGCAGTTAGCTTTTTAAAAGGAATTCCAATTTTGACAACCACTTTCTATTAATTTCTAGTTTCATTTCATTGGACTAGAAAAGGTAGGCGCTTTGAGCAATGTTATTTGGATATTCCTCACACTAGTCAATTTTAACAAGAAAGTATTCTCTCTGTACATACACAGTTCCAAATACTGCTATTAAATTGATGTTGCTAATTATTTCATTCAGATTCTTCAGACCTTATTTATTTTTTGGCAATTTGGTTTGTTAAAGATAATAGTCTGTTAGGTTTATCATAATGGTTTTCTATCTTCTAATATTCCTAACTTTTTTTATTAAACATAGTTTGATATACAGTTTTATTCTGTGAGTGAACTTCACTGTTACTCATAAAATGACCTTTTTTTGTTCCTGCTTAGTGCTTTCTTATTCTGATTCCTGTCTCATCTGATAATAATATATTGCCGAGTTTCTTTTTGTTTGAATTGATCTGATGTTATCTTTGCCATATTTTACTTTTTCTAGTGTCATTAATTTGGTTAGATCTTTCGTTTGGACTTCGATTTCTGGCCCCATCTTAGTATTCCTGTCTTTAAAAGGGTAGTTTAATCAAATTATATTTACTACTATTAATGAATTTGCTATTACTTACATCACCTTATACATGTGCTTTCTGATATTTAAGCTTCCTTGACACTTGCTTTGTTTTCTTTTTGCTATATGAACTGTTTTACTTGCTCCATCTTCTCCATTGTTGCAGAAGATACATGACTTGTTTTAAATTTTACTAATAGTTGTCATTAAGATTTTAAAACCATTATTTAACCTTTTTTCCTCAATTTGTCAGAGTGAAGAATAAAATAAAAACCGATATACGCTTTAGCATTTAAATATACCTTTAAATAATTTTCCCTTCTCTACCTCTTCTTTATCTTCATTACCACCACCTAGGGTAAGCCTATCAACCTGCCGTCCACAGACCTCATGCTGCCCAGGACAACTGTGACTGCGGTCCAACAGAAACTCGTAAACTTTCTTAAAACATTATGAGATTTTTTTTGTGATTTTGGTTTTTTTGTTGTTGTTGTTGTTGTTTTAGCTCATCAACTAACGTTAGTGTATTTTATGTGTGGCCCAAGACAATTCTTTCTTCCATTGTGGTCTAGGGAAGCCAAAATATTGGACACTTAGGGGTTTAGATGAAGACTATTTGTTTTTTTAGTAAGTACACAGAGATTTATAACAATTATGGCACATCTCTATTTTAACTGTTTCAGAACCCTTCTTATCCCCTTTCCCAAGTCCACTTAATAATTTCCTTATTATTGACTTCTTAATTTTGCTTCCTATCTCCATTGTTTGGCTATCTGTAAGTAAACTGTGCCAATGATAAAAGGATGCCATTTTTTAAGCCCTTGTTTAAATAAATAAATAAATATCTTATCAAAAAATAAACTATTTTGATCACATTCTTTAAAACTCTAAACCCAGAAAAATTTTAAGAGTTTGGAAATTACCAGGAAGAACTGACTACAAACCATGTTCTATTTAGCTGAACAGAAACTGTATGAACAACAAAATGTCTATCAAAACAAAACTGTGACTAGTATGTACTAAATACTTCAGAGCATAAAGTAACAAAAGAAATTCAAAGAAATGCAAGCCAAAGAAGAGTGGACAAAAGAAAAATGTAAAGAAAACAGACCTCTGAAATCTTCCTTCTAAGCATTATGTGGCCTATGGAAACTGACCATCACCAAGCCAACCACTTCTGATATCTCTAAGAATTAAAAAATCTAAAAATGGCCACCTTGGTGGGTGTGAATAGACTTGTAACATCTTACTGGTCTTTGAATCAGTATACGCCTCCAAAACTCAAAAATTAGATTTTTTCCCCACTATTTTACCATGAAAATTTTCAAACACACAAAGTTAAATTTTACAGTGAATACCCAAATATATATATCACCTAGAGTCCATATTTAGTATTTTATTATGCTTACTTGATTCTCTATAATCTACGAACCTATCTATCCATCCATCCATCTCTCTAATCGTTGTTCTTGAATTTTAAACTATTTCTTACACTCCCTTCTATCCCCTACAGCAGGTGTCTCAACCTTGGTACAACTGACATTTTGGGTCAGATAATTCTTTGTTGCGGAGGGGCTGTCCCGTGTCTTAGGATATTTAGCAGCATTCTGGCCTCCATCCACTAGATGTCAATAGCACACTCCCCACCCCCAGTCATGACAACCAAAAATGTCTTCAGACATTGACAAATATTCAATGGGTGGCAAACTTGTCTCTGGTTAAGAAACACTGCCCTAAAGCATCCACTGGAGCCTCTGCAAAAGGTAGGTATTTTTCAGGTATTTGTAGACAAACTATCCTGGAGCCTTATCTAGAAATCCGATACAGCAAAACTACAGGTAAGCCTGAAGCAAAACCCATGGTATGGATTAGAAGCAACATTGTAGGGTCTGTGGTTGCTCATCACATTTGTTTGTTTATCAGACTTTAAAGCTGATGTAGGTTAGAAGATGGCACAGAAAAATCAGCAGCACAGTAACCTCTATGTCTCATCTTGTGTTATCAAAGGGAAAAAAATGAAAAAAAATAATAACAATCTACATGTGATTTGATATATCTAGCACTTTAACAAAGATGAGGTTTGAAGTAACAAAAGATTAACACTAATGCAAAATACTCTCATATTTTTACTATTTATACATCATTTTCATATTAAATATAATTTTAAAATAAAAACAATAAAAATTACCTTCACTGCCCAAAAGTCACATGACAACAACAAGATAATTGTCACCATACAGGCAATAAAGCTGCTGCTGAGAAACTCACAGAGAAGATAGACGACGACTGCACTGACTCGAAAGAATAAGTGGAAAAACGATGCTACTGGATGTCTGGAAACCAAAACACAATGAAAGAAATGCAATTACATTTTACTACAAGTACTAGCAAATGTAGAGAAAAATGGTGTAACTGTGAAGAGCTTTGTCAAAATAAAAGGAGGAAGCAAACCTCCTAGCTCTCTTTTTCTTAAGTCCCACTATTTGACTAGGCCCTAGTGTCACAGAAAATATACTATGCACACATGACTTTAACACCTCATCGAACATAAACTTTCACAAAATATATAAAAAAGACTACCTCGCTTGGAGAAATAAGGAAACTGTATCTTAGAATTTGAATCCTATTTTCAAATCATGCCAATCAGTAGCCCTCAGAAATCACTTCAAACATTGAGACAAAGTTTTCATCACATAGAGTTTCTTTCTTGTTTTTTAATAACTTTTTGGAGACATAATTCACATATCATACAATTTACTTATTTAAGGTAAACAATCGAATGGTTTGTAGTACATTCACAGAGTTGTAAAACCATAAGTCCAATCAACTTTACAACTTTTCATTACCCCAGAAAGAATATTTGTATCCACTGGCAGTCATTCCCCATTTACCTTCAAATCCCTCAGCTTCTAGCAACAGCTAATCTCTTTTCTGTCTCTACAGATTTGCCTTTCTGGACATTTCATACAAGTGAAATCATACAATATATGGTCTTTTGTGACTGGCATGAAAGATGAAAGAAAAGTGACAGCATTTTAGCAAAGTTCAGGTACAACTGGCTTTCAGTAAGTGAATTTATTTACGGAGAATTAAATTTAGAATAGAAATGTTATATAATTTTGAAATGTGCACAACAAATCAAAATGTAATATATCTATAGAAACTGTATAAAGAAATAATACATTGCACAGAATTAAAAACACAGGTGTTCAAATATTTGGATTGGCTGATTTTAAAACTCAGTATTAAGTAACATTCCATATGCCAATTATTTGCAAGAAAATCTGAAATGTCATCTTTGTCTTACACTAAATGTCAGACTAGCAACATGCAGTATTCAAAAGCACATGGAAACAACTCTGCCTTGACTCCCAGCAGTTAGCACTGACACACATACAGAACAGCACTGGGCACTAACACAGTCCATGCAACTTCTCCTCCTACCTGATTTTGGATTTTCTTGGTCTATTAGCTGTCTCCTCTTCCGCATCAAACAGTGAAACATCTTCAGTGTCATCATTACTATCCTGGTAGGAAAAGTAAATGTTCAAGAAGCAAAAGGAAATTCAGTGTTTACATGGCTACTGCATGCAAAGCTGCATACTCATCAAAACAGAAGAAAAAATAATCACATGGTCACAGCATCAGAAATTCAAAATTTAGAAAAAGGACACGTGCGATCCTCAAAAACCCCAGCGAATAATCCAAGTATCCGCTGCTCCATCCCTGCCCCTGGGCTATACCCTCTGAGAAAACTCTGCGGTGATGCTCCTGCAAACTTACTCCTCTCCTCACCTGTTCTCTCCCAAGTCACAGAGCAAGTCAAGGCTGCTGGGGATAATCTCAAGGTTCTGGCTCCTTCACAAAATCATCTGACTGAACCCTTAGTTCCATGACCCCTTCTCACTACTCCTTCTCTTCTTACCCAAGGCTAAACCAATTATTTGCGCTCAGAATCCCTTTCTTTTCATGCCTCCTTGCTCAGGGACTTGTTTCATCATTCTTCCCTTTATTCACACTTTCTTCTTATCTTCAAGGCTATCTATTGGATCTTTCTTTGTTGTTGTTGTTGAGAGTTTCACTCCTCGCCCAGGTTGGAGTGCAGTGGCACAATCTTGACTCACTGCAACCTCCGCCTCCTGGGTTCAAATGGTTCCCCCGCCTCAGCCTCCCGAGTAGCTGGGATTACAGGTACATGCCACCACACCCAGCTAATTTTTGTATTTTTAGAAGAGACAGGGTTTCACCATGTTGGCCAGGCTGGTCTCGAACTCCTGACCTCAGGTGATCTGCCTGCAATGGCCTCCCAAAGTGCTGGGATTACAGGCATGAGCCACTGCCCACTACTGGAATCAGCATATAAACTCCTTCAAGGCCACTTATCAGGCAAAAAAAAATTTTTTTCCAAACCCTGATCCTGGTTGGGCATGGTGGCTCATCCCCATCTTAGTGCATCATGAGGTTAGGAGATCAAGACCATCCTGGCCAACATGGTGAAATCCTGTCTCTACTAAAAATACAAAACTTAGCTGGGCATAGTGGCACGCATCTGTAATCCCAGCTACTCGGGAGGCTGAGGCCAGAGAATCGCTTGAACCCAGAAGGCAGAGGCTACAGTGAGCCAAGATCATGCCACTGTACTCCAGCGTAGGCGACAGAGCAAGACTCTTGTCTCAAAAAAAAAAAAAAAAACCCTGATCCTGAATCTCCCCTTTAATCCTCTACCTTCCCAAAGCATTGCTTCTTTTTACAACCTTAGGCTTCTAAGAGTGGTTCGCACCTCAAATTCACTGCAATTCCCCCCAACTACAACAAATCTGCTCCTGTTCCTCTCCTAGTGCCACTCACCAGCCTCTCTCCCTTTGTCCCTCTCTATTCCAGCCTCTCCTCTACATTACCCGGAGCAATATTCCCAATATGGAAACCACATCATGTCACTCCACTGCTCAAATTTTTCAATGGCATCCCCAAGTACAGGATAAAATTTAAATCCTTCACATAAAGCATAGAAGATGACAGCATCTAATGCCCCCTACTTGCCTCTGACATTGTCTCCATTGAGCACTGTAGCAATACTATTACCACATGATCTCTAAGAAACACGAGGATCTCTCTCCCATCTCCTGCCTTTCACGTTTTCTCAGAAAATTCTTCCCTTCCTCATGCTCTGCTCAACTCCAGACAAATTCCAAATCATCCTTCAAGTATTTTAGCCCAAATACTGAAACAGCTGAAAACCTGTCTTTGAAATCCCCATGTTCCCAGAACATTAGGACAAATCTCCATTTGAACAGTTCTCTCAGAGTATTCTTATTGCAGGTCTACCTTCTCCTACCTCCATATAGATTAAGCTGCTGGAGAACCTAAAGGGCAAGGTCTTTTGTTTTGTTTTGTTTTTTGAGACAGTCTTGCTCTTCTTAAACTTCTGACCTCAGGTGATCCACCTGCTTCAGCCTCCCAAAGTGCTGGGATCACTGGTGTGAGCCGCCAGGCGCTGACTGTTCCCACTTGATATATTTGTGACGGTGAACCTCAGTTGAGCCCTTAGTGCTGCCAGGTGGTCATTCTACATCTCCATAGCCCCTTCACCCTCTCACCTTAGGCAACTATTAAAACTCAAACTTTTAACATTTCTTTTCTTATACTCTTTCAGCTGGTAACATTGCTTCTTGTTTCACTAAGAAACGGAACCCATCAGAAGAGAATTTTCACACTACCTTCCTATTGTGTGTTTACTCATACTCTGCCATATATTCTTTTATGATAATTGGACTATCAGTGCTTCATTCTTAGGTCTTCCTGTCTACTTGTGTCCTGGTTTCCATCTCCTCTTGCCTACCGCAAGGTATTGTTCCAGTAATTCTTGCATCGTCAATTTTTTAATCCTTTTAAAAACATTTGTTCATGTCAACATATAAACGTCTTTTAATTTCACCTACCTTAAAAAATGAAAACTTGATACCACAAGCCCTTTCACTTGTCACCCCATTCTTTTTCCTTTAAAGACTTGTATTATATAGACTTGTCTCTTAATTCTTCTAGTCTCTCTTGTATTCACTTTAGTCAGCCCTTCTTCCCCTCTTTCAACCATAGTGGAACTGCTCTTACTGAGGTCCCCGATGACCTGTTAAAAACAGTGGTCACTTTTTGGTTTTTATCTTACTTGTGAGCAGCATTTGACACAGATGTTGGATCCTCCTCCTGGAGGCACTTCATCTGGTTTCCAGGACACTACCCACTCCTGGCTCACCTCCCATTTCTTGGCACTTCTTTTGCAGTCCCCACTGTCTATTCCTTCTACCTCTCTGACCTCTAATTACTAGAATGCCAAGAGTCTGTCTTAGCCATCTTTATCTTTTTAGTTGTTCAGGGCAAAAACTTTGGAATCTTCCTTTAGTTTACCTTCTATCTCCCCAATCAACCCATCAGCAAATCCTGGCAGCTCTACCTTAAAATGTATTTGGAATCTATTTTTCATCACCTCCACTACATCCACCCTAGACTAAGACATTACTTCTTGGCCTCTTGATGGAAGTAGTTTCTTAATCAGCCTCCTAGCGTCATGCCTTTATTCCTCCTTCCTTGCCCCTCCCCCTCCAGATTTGTACTACAGTAGCCAGAATTTTCTTTTTAACAGGTGAGTCAGAACATGCAGTCTAACACTTAGAACACTCCAATGGGTGCTTCTGGGTTTTAAAAATACTAGCATCTTAAAATGTCCAAAATCAAACTGCTGATTTTGCCCCAAAATCTTCTGTGTCCATAGTCTTCCCCATCTTAGTAAATGTAACTCCAGGAATGCAGAGGTATTTGTCTTTTTTTTAAATCTGTACCACTTATAGCAGTACCAGGCACTTGGTAGGCACTCAGTATTTACTGAATAAATGACAAGAAATCAGTCTTTCAAAAAGCAAGATAAAAGAAGCATGTTTTAGGTATTATGAACTGTAAGTGCCAAAGAACTGGATGGGGCCCAAGTTTGGAATGCTTAAGGAACTGAAAAGAAGGCCAGCCTGGCCAAGGTGGCTCATCGTAGCACTTTGGGAGGCCAAGGCAGGAGCACTGCTTGAGCCCAGAAGTTTGAGACTAGTCTGGGCAACATAGTGAGATCCCATTTCCACAAGAAATTAAAATATTAGTCAGGTATGGTGGCTTGCAGTACTCAGGAGGCTGAGATGGGGAGATGGCTCAGACATGAGAGGTAGAGCCTGCAGTTGTGACCCGATTGCTCCACTGCACTCCAGCCTGGGTGAGAGCCAGACCCCGTCTCCAAAAAAAAAAAAAAAAAAAAAAAAGGCCAGTCTGGCAGAAGCGTATGTACTATATAGGTTTCCTATTGCTGCTGCTGCAGCAAATTCCTATATACTGTTACAAAGTTTTGGTGGTCAGATGTCCAGATGAGGCTCAAGGGGTTAAACATCAAGATGTGGGTAGGGGTTCTGGAGAATCGGTTTCCTTGCCTGTTTCTGCTTCTAAACGCCCTTAATATCATCAGCAGAGCATATTCAAATGTCTCTGATCTCTACTTTGCTTGTTTCATCACCTTCTCTGACCGGCCTTCCTGTTTCTCTTGAAAGGACCCTTGTGATCACATCATCTGGCCAGCCTGGATAATCAGGATAATCTCTGGACCTCAAGATCCTTAATAGAGATTAATCACATTTGTGAAATTATTTCTGCCAGGTAAATCTACATATTCACAGGTTCCAGGGATTAGAACCTAGACATTTTTGGCAGGGGTAAGAGGTATTATTCAGACTACCACCGTTAATGAAAGGTGAGTGGCCTAAGATAAGGTCTCAGAGATTGACAGGGACTAGATCACGATAGTTCATGATAGGTAGTCTGTTTTTTAGTCATAGTGCTGAGGAGTTTCAGTACGGAAATAATATGATCTGATGTGAAAATGACTCCCTAACCACGGATGGCGATTAGACTGTTGGGATCCAGAGCAGAAGGCCTCAGCTTTTTATTCATAATTATCATACGGTGGATCTCAATCTTGGACATTATAATCACACTTTGGAGCACTTACATCTGAACCCTGGGGGAGGCCCAAGTATCAGCTTTTTCTTCTTTTTTTAAAGAAAAAGAGCATTCTAATTGTAGCCAAAGTTGAGAACCACTAGTCTCATAGATAATCCATTTTACCTTTTCAGCCTTAGCTCAATAGGAGCTTCTCCCATTGGTCACTTACTGCATGGGCTACTTGGCCATTTCTTAGACCAACTTCCTATATTCCCACCCGTGCCTTTGAAAATATACCTAATCTAGGGACTAGAGTGAGTGGAGGCCTACATGGACTGGCAGGGCCTAGTTGATAAACTCTCCTCCAAAAAGCTTCTCCGGTACCCTGTAGTTGGAATGATTTGCTTCTTTCCCTGGCTCCCATTTGCACTTAGATTTCTCAGCCCTGATCACAGTCAGCTGTATATTATTATAGCCTCCTTTGCTTATTTACTCACGCCTTCAACAAATATACCACTTGATGGAATGCTCTGCTAGACACCAGGATTTATTACAATGTAAAGTCAGTCCTGGTCGAGGGTGGTGGCTCACACCTGTAATCCCAGAACTTCAGGAGGGTGAGGTGAACAGGTCACTTGAGGTCAGGAGTTTGAAACTAGCCTGGCCAACATGGGGAAACCCTCCTCTACTAAAAATACAAAAATTAGCCAGGCTAATTAGCCATGGTGGCACACTCCTGTAATCCCAGCTACTCAGAAGGCAGAGGCACTAGAATCACTTGTACCCAGGAGTTGGAGGTTGCAGTGAGCCAAGATCATACCACTGCACTCCAGCCTGGGCAACAAGAGTGAAACTCCGTCTCAAAAATAAATAAATAAGTAAACAAACAAATAAAAAGCGGGAACAGTCAGCATGGTCGTGTTTCTTCAGCCTCATCTGGCCTGGGTGCAGGTTCAGATGTCAGAAGCACATGAACCAGAACCACCCCATAACAGGAGCTGGGTGAAATGAGGCTGAAATGTACTGGGCTGCACTACCAGAGTGTTAAGGCATTCTAAGTCACAGGATGAGACAGGAGGTCGGCACAAGATACAGGTTATAAAGACGCTGCTGAAAAAACAGGCTGCAGTAAAGGAGCCAGCCAAAATCCACCAAAACTAGGATGGCCATGAGAATGACCGCTAGTCATCCTTACTACTATACTTCCAACAGCACCATGCCAGTTTACAAATGCCATGGCAACGTCAAGAAGTTACCCTATATAGTCTAAAAACGGGAGGAATGAATAATCCACCCCTTGTTTACCATAGCACCAAGAAATAACCATAAAAATGGGCAACCAGCATTCCTTTACTTTCTTAATAAACTTGCTTTCACTTTGCACTGCGGACACGCCCTGAATTCTTTCTTGCCTGATGCAAGAACCCTCTTTTGGGGTCTGGATCACGACCACTTTCCTGTAACATAGAGAGCTGAATTTAACCATCACTGGATTTTCTCCACTCAAGGCATCTCCTCACAAGTGGTCTTTTCTGACCACAAATCCTAGTTGTCCTATCCTCAGACACTTGCTATTTTATCACCCTTTCTTTGCAATTATCTGAAAATATCTTTAGTTACATAATTTATCGTGTCTCCCCGCCTTACCCCAATCTCCTAGAACCGACTTCCCTAACCTCAAAATACAGGGCAAGAAACCTGTCTGTACTGTTCACAGGCCTATCCCTGTGCCCGTGTCTGAGTCACAGTAACCCCTCAGTAAATTATGCAAACGGAAAGAAAAAAACACTTTAGACAATCTAAGTGACAAAACAGTAATGTTTTCTAAAAGTAAGAGATTATTAATTTTACTAGTCTCTGGCTGCCAACACGTGGACTACAATTAACATAAAGGAGAGAATCACCAACGTTAGTTTGGTAACAGCAACTTGAAAGCGAGGTTCTGGCGGTGTCGTCGATTCCTACAAATTCGCAGCGCACCCCCGGGGGTCAGGGAGCTAAAAGAGGCCCGCAGGCCGCTCCTCCTCCCTCAGGGCTGAGAAAAAAGAGACCCCCGCTCGCGCTGGTTAACAATGGGCGTGTTGACAGCCACAGGCAGTATCTGTTCGGGGGCACACGGGTCACGCCTCCTCCAGAGGCCTCAGAGCGCCGCCCTCCTCAGACAACTACCCACAGCCCTCCACTCCCGCCCGCCCCGCTCCTCCTCGAGTTCGGGTAGCGGGCAGGGGGAACACGAACTCCAGTCCCACGGAACCTGCAGAGCCCGTCCCAGGAGCCGCCACCCTCCCCGCGCGCCCTCAGCCCCTCACCTGCTGCAACATGGCGTCCCTACGCCAACCCTACTTCCGGGAGCCACGTCAGCGCAGCAGCGTACGGGTCCGGGTCGGAACTGACGCGACCCGTCACCAAGGGCCGGGAGGGACCACTGTACCAGCCTCAGTCCGGCTTCACTTCCGCTTAGAGGCAGGTAACCAGAGGAGCAACTCCGGGAGCGGGGCGAGCAGGGGCGGAGCTGGTTCGTGGAGCGGAGCGAGAAGCGCGGACCCGGCGGAGGCGGAGACTGGTCCCAGCGGTAACGGAAACCCGCTGTGAAAGGCACCAGGACCACAGTGGGCTCCAAGTGGAAAGCTTCGTGGCCTGTTTCCGGAAAATGTTTGCTATCCAAAACTGTAAAGTCGTTCCCGCCAGCCTCGCTGACCTGAATGCAGGGGGGCGGGGTTTTATTACATAATTAAATTTTCTTTGAATGTTTTACAAAGACGTACTCCTGCACAGTATTACTTTTGTACTTTAAATTGTAGAAGCAACTTTTTAAAATAAGCTCCCGCGAAGAAGTAAAACGGTATTAAGGAAAACAAGGCAGGAGGACTCTAGAGTAAGAAATGGACGGTATTATGGGAGTTATAACCTTAGACTCCAGGAAACTAAGGAATAGGCGTTGAGACCGTGCGCCCTGGGGCTTGGGCGCCTGAGTCCCCTATTGCCAATCATATTACCAATCTTTATGTACTTCTTTCATCAATCGTAAAGTAGGGGTAATAATGGTATCCTTGCAGTGTAAGTAGTAAATGGGAGACGCTATTCTTATTATTTTAAGTCCAGCCGCTCATGCTGTGATTGACAGCATTCAATTAAGGAAAATTTTACCTGTTTGGCAGTGCCATTTAAATCCTAATAATGATAGGAGAAAACACACACACACATTTCTCAAAGGGGATAAAGTTCGGCAGCGCAACTGCATTTCGTGCCCATGGAGAAGAGAAATGAACTGCTTCATGAAACCGCATGAAGGAGCGTCACAAATGTACTGCTGGGCCAAAGAAGCCACACACACAAGCATTCCTGCTGAATGGCCCTCCATGGATCCATTCGTGAAACAGGCAGCACTAATTGGGGCTGCTAAAAACCAGGTGATTGTTTGCTTTGGCAAGACAGATGGGCGGTGGTTAAGGAGCAGACCTTCAGGAGAGGGATTTCCAGATTGTTATTTTTAGTTCATTTTCTTGGACTATGCGGTAGGTCGAAGCGTGTGCTCTGACATAAATCACTGAGTAGTAGGGTAATGGGATTCCTGTGTACGTTATACTTTAACGTATTTGAATTCATTTTGCCATTAGGACAAATAACATAAATCATAATAAATCTTTGCGATTTTAGTATTATTTCTAGTTGATGAAAAATAAGTTGCCCGAAGGATTCCAGACTTGGGTACTTCAATACAGAACTTGTGCGTGCAAATATATATTTCTGGAGATCCACAGCTGTCTGATTAATGTCATTTGAATATAAAAAAGCACAGTTATGTTTACAATTTGCTGACTCTAATCTTTTACTTGAAGTTAATTATCCACATTTATCAATGAAACTGCTTTCACAGAATTAGCAAAGGGTCTTCTGGCCATCTGGGGACAGTCCTCATGTGGTCCCCGACCCAGTCTCAAGGGTTCTGGGCCAGTCACCCTGTGGCCTCTGTGGTGTGTCTCTGGATCCAGCCTCCGCAGGAAGGACCCAGGGAGACTCAGCAGAGTGGAGTGTCTGCCGTGTGCAAGCCCTGACCTCTGTGACCTCCCTACCCTAGATTCCAAATCTATCTGGGTTCCGGCCCCTGATGGGGCAGAGTCTGGCCCTGGAAGAGCCACTGGGATGGAGCTCCTATGGGTGGGGTGGAGGGGGTGGTGATTGGTCCAAGTCTGTGCCCTAAGCTGGATCCCCACAGGAGGAGGGAGTTCTGACCAACTCAGACTTCAGGTGCAGTCACTGATGGTCATTGTGGGACCCACTGGACACATGGGGTCCTTCGTCTAGGAGTGGGGTGGGGAGTGCTCTCCCCTCAGGCAGTTGTGGAAAATGAAGGCTCCCTGGAGGGCTGCCTGCAGGGTGACAATCATACCTTCTGGTCAAAGGGGCTTAGGGACTGGAACCCTCCCACCGTGTCCCATTCTCTCTGTCTGTTTGGAGACTCCAGGACGTCCCTGCTGAGGTCCCACAGCAGACTGGGTCTGGGCAGGGACCCCCTCATGTCAGGTCAGACGCCTTTTGTCCCCAACAGCAGAGGGCATCGATACCTCCCCCTAGCTGCCCTCTGTCACCTGAAGCCAGCCCTGACTTTGTGCAGGTGACACTAACCTCCCTGAGTGTCCTCCTGCCTCCCAGCTGGCTGTGCTCCCAACCACCTTCCCTCCACACGGATGGGCCAACAAAGCCAAGATGGCAGTGTCTGCCCATCCCATCTCCCCCAACCTGACCTCACATCCAAGAGATGCTCACATAGCCCAGAGCTCCCACCCTGTTCTCCGGGCTGGCACCTGCCTCATGTTGTCAAAGGCAGGCCTTCCCTCCTGGCACTTGAACCCAGGATGCCACTGGACAGCGCCTCAAGCCAGGCCCTGCCTACCCAGGTCTCAGGCTGCATGAGGGGTCACCACGATGGGAGGGAGGGAGGCCTCGGGGTCTGGGGTCCCCTGCCCTGCCCAGCTCTTCCAGCTCATGCCTCCACATCCTGGGAGTGGGCTCTGACAGGGTAATGGGTCGGGGGCTTCTCAGCATTCTACAGCACAAATACAGCCCCGCTGCAGAAGCTCCTGTGGCATCAGGAGCAGATGTTGCACAAGTCCTTCCCAAAAATCATGAGACACGTGGTGAGTGGATGACGCCCCTGGCTCCTCCCCAGAGGCCCTGGATCCCATGGGCCAGGGGAGGCTCGAGCTTCTCATGGGGCTGGCAAGAGGCCAAGTCCCAGCCACGGCCTGACCTGGGATGGGCATTCTCCATGGGTTTGGAGTTGGGTTGCCTTTTTCTGCCTTGGTGGAGGCAGAGGCACTGGGACCAGGGCCAAGCCACAGCTGAACAGGGCTGAGGGAAGTGTGTCCACTGGGTGTCCGTATATGGGGCAGGTGTTAGAGCCCTGGCCACCGCTCTGGGTTCTGTCCCTTGGGGAAGGGTCTGCAGAGGGACCTGGAAGTGGGAGGATTTCAGGGCAACCCAGGAGACCCTGAGCACCTCTGCTCCTTTCTTCAGGGCAAGGAAGGGCTGTGCATTGAGGATTCCATGCTGACGAGGCTCCTCCGGTATTTTGTTGACAGGGTAAGGAGGCACAGGAGACCCCAGCCCAGGGACCCTCCTGCCCCACAGTGTCTGGCTCTCTCAGCCCAGGGGTCCGGCTTCCCCAAGAGGACCTGGCTCACCCTCAGCCTGCAGAAGGCAAACGCAGGTCCCTGCAGGGCACACAAGCCAGGCCCTGCCTGAGAAGGGGCATCTGACAGCAGAGGCCAGGACTTAGGCCCAGTCTCATGGGCAGACTGGGTCAGGACCCAACTTGGGAGGGAAGCCCCAAGTCCTCAGGAAGCCCCTCTTTCCAGAAGCCACAGCACTGAGTCCCCCATGAGGAGCTGCAGGACCTTGTCTGACCCAGCCTGATGGGGGGTCTCATCGCATGGAGAGGGGCCTTCTGCACTCCAGGGGACTGAAACCCCAATGGACCCTGGAAAGCCCAAGTCCTCCCATACCTGCTGTCCCTGCAGAAATCCTTTGGGCTCACCCTGCAGCTGTGGATGTGCCCATCTTGGAGGGTACTGACGGCCATGGTGCATGCATCATTCAAAATACACAGGAGTATTTCCCATGTGCCTGAGGGTGCCCAGGGGAGGGAACACACAGGACAGACCCTGGCTGTCCTGAGGGAAGCATCCCCGCACTGTCCCCATGACTCTCTGCTCCATTTGAGCAGGGCAGTTTGGCCTGGTGGGCTAGGCAAGGCATGATGACAATCCACCCCACATAACCCACGTGGAAGTCAGGAGTGTGGTGAGCACTTCCCTGCCCAGCCTCCCCCAACTGTGGCCTCCTGTGCACAGCTAGACCCCGGGGTGGCCAAAAAGGACCTGGCACCACCCAGTGGGAGGTGGACCTGGTGGAAACAGGCTGCAGGCACCGACCCCTCCCAGGGAACCCTCCTGGCCTGATGCCCACCCTGTCCCTAGAGCGCCTTATGAAGCTTTCCTGGAACACCATCCGGGAGTTTCAGGAGTGGCTCTCTCAGAGCTGGGCCCTGGAGGACAATGCTGTCCTCAGGAAACTTCAAGCCTCCATGAAGGAACTCACAAGGACACACTAGGACCTGCCACCCCCAGGTGGGCTCCAGCACCAGATCCCCTCTCGAGTCACCCGCTGGGCAGTCAATGGTGGGGAGTGCCCCGGCCCCACCAGCCCTGCTACCTGGCCTTCCTCCTGCACCTCTTCTCCCTCCTCCAAGAAAGTCAAATGGGTCTGCTGGTCCTCAGGGCAGGCACTGAGCGCATGTGTGCTGGACATGCTGTGCGGGCAGGCAGGGGCTGTGGACAGGACCCCCCAACACCCCTCCCCCACTTTCCACATTGCCCCACTCTCCCCCTCGAAGGGGACTGAGGAACACTGGGGCAGTCAGACCCAGCTGTGGAAGCCCCCACGCTGACCTCCAAGCAGCAGGGACCCCCCATTCTTGAGTGCCCCTCCAAGGGTGTCAAGACAACAAGATCGGGGGACAAGAGAATCAGTGTCCCTGACCCAGAGAGGATTTAGGTGGAGGGCATTATGGGGAAGCCCTGACCCACAGCCAGAACCAAGAGTTCAGCCGGGTGTGGGATTGGTCCAGCCCTGGCATGGCGTGGAGGGCAGAGGGGAACTCATGCCTAGGGCCTTCTCATGCTGTGGAGACAGGCCCCCATGTGAGGTGGCAAGAAAGCTGGGTGACAGTGCAGGTCCCTTCAACCTGTGGGGAGGGTGTAAGGCAGGAAGCCCTGAGCCACCCAGAACCCTGGGGGCCATTGCAGGAGCGACCTGAGGTTCCTCAAAAGGTTCCCCATCCCAGACTACACACAGCCCTCATGCTGGGATCAGCTGCCTGCAGGGGCATCCTCAGTGTCAGGCTACAGGGCCACACAGGGACCCTGAGGACTCCAGAGACCCAGGCCTGTGGGGCATAACCCTGAAGAGACTAGACGGGCTTGGTGAAGATGCTAACTATGTCTTTCTTTTTTTCAGCAGAACTTGAGTGAGGATCCTCGAGGGTGTCCCCTGGCATTGGGCCCCTCTGTGAGGGGAACAGTCTGGCCCTCCCCACCCCACCAGCTCAGCTCCAAGGATTCATGCCATCAGCCCCTATGTGACAAAAGCCTTGTCCTCCCCCAGCCTGGCCTGATGGGGCTGCCCCAAGGCTGAGGCCAAGGCCCATTAGCACGAAGGGGCTTCCCCTGAACCCAGGGCCACGCTGCTCTCTGGATGGCCCAGAGGATCAAGATGCCGCGAGCTTGTTTCTTGGTGAGGTCAGGACTTGTATTACACGAAAATACCTGTGCTGGAGGTCTATGCCACACCTCCACACAGACCTGGATGCCGGGGATCCATGGTTTCCCTACTACAATTTTGATCAGGGCTACTGGGCCCCTGTCGCTTCAACCTCTTACCTGGACAGCCCTGGAACCACAGGACGGGCCTGGCCCAGCAAGCCCACTGGGACCCTGACAACAGGCCCTGCCTGGGCTTATAACAGAGGAGACAGCTCAAGAGACACCCCAGCAAGAAGGTGGAGCCTGTCTGCAATGCCCCTCGGTAGAAGAACAGGGCATAGAAGGACCCCAGGTGGCACCTGTGCAGCTGCGTTGCAGCCCCACATGGCTGCTGGACCTTGGTTCTGGACCTTGGGAAATCCCATTCAGTAGGGGCTTGGTCCCGTCAAGGCCTCTGGAGGGAAGGCTGCGCATGGGGTTCCTGCAGCCCCCGCCAGCCAGGAGCGTGCCCTGGGGACTCTGACCTCACCTGTGTGTGAGTCCCAGGCCCAGAGGGGCCTGGCTTCAATCAGAGTCCTAGGAGGAGAAGGGCACCAGAGGCACCACAGGCCCCCAGGGTGACCACACAGGGGACCAGGGCACTGCAAGCCCTGACACTGTAAAGATTCACATCAGAGAACCAGGACAAGCCAGGAGACTGTGCAGTAACGAGGGTGTGGAGGGCTGGCTCAAGGGGGTTAACAGCTATGAGCACTGCTGCCTCTTCCCAGCCTTTCACTGCAGCGCAGGCAGTCCGATCTCTGGAGCCCGGCCCAAAATCACCCTGAGTGCCCTGGCTTGATATGCCAACATGCCACCTGGAGGCTTTGAGACCCTGCCTGCTGCATATCCACCTCACCACTGCTGATTGCCCCATCTGCTGAGAGACTTGCTATGGATTCCTGGGCTGGCACCATTTCCCAGGAGGACCAGCTGGCTACCTGGGGGAAGGCCGCCCACACCATGGAGGGGGCTGAGATTGGCATTCACTGCAGGAAGCCACTACCTGGACATAGACTTGCGGGCCCTGCCTATCACCATCACAGCAGCCTACACGGCATTGCTGCCGACCAGGGAGCCCCATCCAGGCCAGTCTGCCCTAGCTGCTGTTTTCCCTCCTGTCACCCTCTCTTTGACTGCTTGTGTCAATAAAAGAACTGGCCAGGTTTCAGAAGAAAATGTGT
>PVKV010026003.1:0-20520 GCA_004027835.1 Alouatta palliata | reverse complement strand
TGTTTTTTGTCTTTTTTTAGGCAGAGTTTTGCTCTTGTTGCCCAGGCTGGAGTGCAGTGGCATGATCTCAGCTCACTGCAACCTTCACCTCCTGGGTTCAAGGGATTCTCTTGCCTCAGCCTCCCAAGTAACTGGGACTACAGGCACCCACCACCACACCTGGCTAATTTTTGCATTTTAAATAGGATTACAGGTATAAGCCACCACGCCTTGCAACAGCAAACAATTCTCTAGGGAAATCCTTTCTCAGTTTTTCTCCACCATCTCTAACCTCCATGAGTTCCGCTAGCCCTATATCCTCCTCCACTGCCCCAGGGAACTTGAATGAACCTGTGGATTGCCTGGGGCCCTTGGGACGAAGCAGGTACTGATTCAGTAGGTCTGAGGTGGCCCAAGTTCTGTGTTCCTAACAAACTTCCTGAAGAGGCTGATACGCCAAAGACCACACTCTGAGGAGCAGGAATAGAAATTGGTGGCACTGATTACTGTACTGGGTTGCATTCTGTCACCCTCCAAAAGATTTGCTGAAGTCCTAATCGCTGGTACATGGGTATGTGTGAATGAGACTGTATTTTAAAGTCTTTGAGGATGTAATCACATTAAGATGAGGTCTTGGCCAGGTGTGGTGGCTCATGCCTGTAATCCCAGCACTTTGGGAGGCTGAGGTGGGCAGATCACTTGAGGTCAGGAGTTCGAGACCAGCCTGTCCAACATGGTGAAACCTGTCTCTACTAAAAATACAAAAATTAGGCTGGGCGCGGTGGCTCACGCCTGTAATCCCAGCACTTTGGGAAGCCGAGGTGGGTGGATCATGAGGTCAGGAGATCGAGACCATCCTGGCCAACATGGTAAAACCCCGTCTCTACTAAAAATACAAAAAAAATCAGCTGTGTGTGGTGGTGTATGCCTGTAGTCCTGGCTACTTGGGAGGCTGAGGCAGGAGAATTGCTTGAACCCAGAAGGCAGAGATTGTAATGAGCCAAGTTCACACCACTGCACTACAGCCTGGGCGACAGTGCAAGACTCTGTCTAAAATAAATAAATAAATAAATAAATAAATAAATAATAAATAAGCAAGCAAGCCAAGTGTGGTCGCACCTGCCTTTAGTCCCAGCTGCTTGGGAGGCTGAGGTAGGAGAATCACTTGAACCTGGGAGGTGGAGGTGACAGTGAGCCGAAATCGTGCCTCTGCACTCCAGTGTGGATGACAGAGCGAGACTCCATCTCAAAAAACCCAAAAAACAAAGAGGAGGTCACGTTGGGTTAGGGTAAGCTGTAAACCATGACTAGCGTCCTATGAGAAGAGAGCATTTTGGGTGCACACATGCAGAATGCCATGTGATGACCAAAGCAGAAGCTGGAGTGATACAGCTGCCAGCTAGTCAAGGATTCCTGGCAACCACCAGCAGCTAGGAAGAGTGAGGAGGATTCTTCCCTAGAGCCTTTGGAGAAAATGGCTCTGCCAACACCCTGAATGTGGATTTCTAGTCTCCACAATTGTAAGAGAATATGTTTCTGTTGTTTTAAGCCTTTCTGTTTGCAGTAAGTTATCCTGGCAGCCACAGGGAAAAATGCAGTTGCCCCGCAGCCTGTGTGGTCTGAGGACAGCGCTGGTCCTGGGCCTGTCTTGGTATGTCGGGTGCTTGCTGCCTGTTAGGGCACTTCTTGTAGGAGATCTGGGATACACACAGATGGATGCCAGGCCCCCTCTCCTTCCCTTCCTTTCTCCCTTCCTTCCTCCTTCCCTTCCTTTCTCCCTTCCTTCCTCCTTCCCTTTCTTCCTTCTGATGGTTTTTTTTCTTCTTCCTTCTGAGTTTGCATGTAGAGGAGGAGGCTACTGACCTGGGGTGGGACAGTTCTTCGCTGAGCTGAACCATCCCACACTCTACTTTTTTACCCTCATCCTCCAGGCATTGTAACAATCAAAATGCCTCCGGGAATTTCCATACAGCCCCGAGGGGACCATTGAGTCCTCAGTGTGTGTTACCTGCTTGTCTTCCCACACGAATCACCCAGGCCTCCTCCACCCCCATGGCACCCCACCCTTATCACCTGTGGCCTGGAGCACCTTTTGGGGGCCAAGTATTGGCAGTGAGGAGGGCCAGCGGCAGGGCTGGGCAGGCAGCAGGGTGAGGCAGGGCACGTGAGTGACCGGGAAGGAAAGGGCTCTCTGGGGTGGGGCTGAAGTTCCCCGCACTGTTCAGCCCTGCCTCCCTCCTCACTCCTGTGTTTCTCTCCCTCCCCATCGCTCTGCCTGGTTCCTATGGGGTTGCCTGATGAGCCGCTGCGATATCTGGCTCAGCTGTCCCTTACTTGGTCACAGGATTTCTTAGTATGTTTTGGTTGCTGTAACAAAAATATCATAGACCAGGTGGATTATAAACAGCTGATGTTTACTTCTCACCGTTCTGGAGGCTGGAAGTTCACCATCACGGTGTTGGGAGGTTGGTGTCTGGTGAGGACCCACTTCCTGGTTTGTACAAAATGTCTTCAGTTGTGTTTTCACACGGCCAAGAGAGACGCAAGCTCCCTGGTGTCTCTTATAAGGTCCCTAATCCCATCCTGGGGCTCCATCTCATGACCTCATCACCTTCCACAGGTCCCGTCTCTTCCCACCATCAGAATGGGGATGCAGGCTTCAACATGGGAATTTTTGGGGGACATGTTAAGTCCAGCAAAGGGATTCTAGAGATGGGCCTGAAAGGGGCAGCTTTATGGGAAGAAGTGGGGAGAAACCCTTGTCACTGGCCTCAACATGATGCCAGTCTGCAGAGAATTCAGAAAAGGAAATTTCCTTCCTTTTCTGCTGAGATTGGCCATCATTTCTGTCATACTCTGCCCTGTGCCAGGTTTAACATCATGCACGGCTCCCAGTCCAGACCCCAAGTCTGGCAGTGTCCCATGGGAGGCTGGTGGACTGCTAGAAAGGGCGGGGGAGAGCAGGGTGCCCAGAAGGTCTGGATTCCCCCTGATGGCCCCTGTGCCAACTCACCCCATCCCCTCCCCATTGCAGGATCCTTTCCTGTCTTTCAGTATGGGGTGTGGGTGTCCTGTGTGCTGTGGGGCTTGTGTCCACATCGTGGCGCCCTCTTCCCAGCCTGAAGCCTGTCTCTTGTTATTCCCTCACCACCCTGGTCCCCAACCCTTTTCTCTGTTCTCCTATTGCAGGTTTCAACTTCCAACCAATCTTGTTTCCACCTGCTCCTGCCCTTCAAGGAACCGTGCAGAAGTGCAGCTCCAATTATCTGGCCTTCTGTGCTATTAAACGAGGCATCATTTCAACCTTAAATTAGCACAAGTGTCTATGGTGTTCATATTCAGGTTGGGAAAGGGACAGACACAGTGGCTCACCCAGGCTCTGGTGGGCAGGGGGGTGGAAATTAGCTCAACTTCTCTGGGTAGTGATGTGACTAAATGGGTCAAGAACTTTAAAAACAGGACCTATCAAAAGAAATGATCTTGGCTGGGTACGGTGGTGCATGCCTGTAATCCCAGCACTTTGGGAGGCCGAGGCGGGTGGATCACGAGGTCAGAAGTTCAAGACCAGCCTGGCCAACATGGTGAAACCCCATCTCTAAAAAAAAAAAAAAAGAAAAGAAAAAGTAATGATCTTAAATCCTGATAAGGGCTTACAAAGCATCGCTATGTCATTTATAATAGGAAGAACGGGAAACAACCTAAATAGCCTATGAAAATGAACTGGGTTAAAACACATGGTATAGCCAAGGTGGGTGGATCACCAGAGGTCAGGAGTTCGAGACCAGCCTGGCCAACATGGCGAAACCCCTCTACTGAAAATACAAAAATTAGCCAGGTATGGTGGTGGGCACCTATAATCCCAGCTAGTGGGGAGGCTGAGGCAGGAGAATCACTTGAACTCTGGAGGCAGAGGTTGCAGTGAGCAGAGACCACGCCATTGCACTCCAGCCTGGGTGACAAGAGAGCAACTCTGTGTCAGAAAAAAACAAATCAAAAACAACAACAAAAACATGTTATGTGCATTTGCTGCATGAAACATTAAAAATATTTGCATTTCAAAATTACTTTAAAATGTATAAACCACCACAGTCATAAGAGAGAATGAAATTATGTCCTTTGTAGCAACATGGATGGAGATGGAGGCCATTATCCCAAGTGAGCTAACCCAGAAACAGAAAACCGAATACCTCATATTCTCACTTATAAGTAGGAGTTAAACAGTGGGTACACATGGACATAAAAACAGAAATTATAGATACTGGGGACTCCAGAAGGGGGGACTCCAGAAGGAGGGAGGTGGGAGAGGGAAGAGGCTTGAAAAACTGCTTACTGGAATGATGTTCACTGTGTGGGTGATGATTACACTGGAAACCCAATCACCACCAGTATGCAGTGTAGCCATGCAACAAACAAGCACAGAGCTGTCCCTTTCACGTTCATCCCTAGAATCCCTTTACCTGATTCTAAAATAAAATAAAATAAAATAATCATAAAACACAATGAGATGATCATTTTTATGTGACGAGGGTTATTTTTTATGTATGTATTTATTTTAAGGGACAGAGTCTCACTCTGTCACCCAGGCTAGAGTGCGGCTGGGCGATCACGGCTCACTGCAGTGTCCACCTCCTGGGCTCAGGCAGTCTTCCCACCTTGGCCTCTGTGTTGGGATTACAGGCATGAGCCATGACACCTGGCCACAAATGTTCTTTTTAAAAAATTTATTTTAGTTATATCAACTTTTTTTTTTTTTTTTGAGATGAAGTCTTGCTCTGTTGCCAGGCTAGGGTGCAGTGGTGCGATCTTGGCTTACTGCAACCTCCGCCTCCTGGGTTCAAGCGATTCTCCTGCCTCAGCCTCCAGAGTAGCTGGACTACAGGGGCGCACCACCATGCCCAGCTAATTTGTTGTATTTTATTGGAGATGGGGTTTTGCCATGTTGACCAGGATGGTCTTGATCTCCTGACTTTGTGACCCACCTGCCTCGGCCTCCCAAAGTGCTGGGATTACAGGCATGAGCCACTGTGCCCGGCCTAATTACATAAACATTTTTAAACAGACAGGACCTACAGACTTATTTCTTCCTGGGCACATCACAGTATGGCCCCAGCTGCCAGTGGTCTTGGCGTGCTGGCTCTGGACACAAAGGCCCCAGAAGTGGCCCAGCTCTCTGTGGGCCCGAATGTCCTTCAGTTGCTCCAAGTCTTCATGGAACTTGTTGTCTAGACCATTGGCTAGGACCTGGCTATATTTTTCATCCTTTGCATGCTTCTTTTCTTTTCTTTTCTCTTCTTTCTTTCTTTCTTTTTTTTGAGATGGAATTTTGCTCTTGTTGCCCAGGCTGGAGTGCAATGGCTCGATCTCGGCTCACTGCAACCTCTGCCTCCTGGGTTCAAGCAATTCTCCTGCCTCAGACTCCTAAGTAGCTAGGATTACAAGCTCCCACCACCACACCCAGGTAATTTTTGTACTTTTAGTAGAGATGGGGTTTCACCATGTTGGTCAGACTGACCTTGGACTCCTGAACTCAGGTGATCCACCTGCCTTGGCCATCCAAAGTGCTGGGATTACAAGCGTGAGCCACCGTAGCCAGCCTTTGCATGCTTCTTTATGTTAAACAACCTGTCTGGAAGTAAAAGAAAGGTGAAAAACTTTAATAGAAAGATTTTCAGAAAATATAGGGAATCTCCCCACCCCCCCACCAAATTTCAGTATATACATAAGAAACATCATTCAGACATGTTGGAAAGTTAAGTGAGGTTTCTTTACCCACTGATGAGACTGTTAATGTTTAAGGCATCTACACGTTAACATTCTGTATGAACCATTACAACTACACTGGAAGGCAATTTGGCCAAGTTGATTCTTTTACCACAAATCTATTGTCTGCCAGTCATTGAGAAGGGTTCGCAATGCCATGAGGTGGGGCGTGACTCAGCCCCCTTAGTAGCATGTGGGAAGGCTGGAGGCATTGAGGTCTTCACAGACTTGGTGGTGCCACCGATAGGCCTGTTAGAGACACGGAACATTTCTTGCACTGCTTGGGACAGTCCCCTGTGTTCCTTCTGTTATCTGTCCACTGTTTCTTCTCCTCTGTCTCCTGCCTTTGCTGTACCTTTCTGCAGACAGCGCTGAGCTCCCCAGCCCGCTGATTTGTTGTGACTGCAGGAATGAGTGCATTTAGGATATTGTGTGAGTTCTGGGTGAAGTGCTAACTGTTCTGGGCTTGCTCTCTCTCTTATGCTGCTGCCATCCACCATGAGACATTTGCAGGCAGCCACTGCTCCCTCAGAGGAGATGTGATGGTGCAGCATCCCACAGCTGGAAGCCCCAGGCCTGTGAGCTAGATTTCACTGTTTGTCATGAGCACTGTGATTTTTGCATGGTATTGTAAGTTCTGGCCAGGGCAATCAGACAAGAAAAAGAAATAAAGGGTATTCAATTAGGAAAAGAGGGAGTCAGATTGTCTCTATTTGCAGAGGACATGATTGTATATTTACAAGACTCCATCGTCTCAGCCCAAAATCTCCTTAAGTTGATAAGCACCTTCAGCAAAGTCTCAGGATACAAAATCAATGTGCAGAAATCACAAGTATTTCTATACACCAATAACAGACAAACAGAGAGCCAAATCATGAGCGAACTCCCATTCACAATTGCTACAAAGAAAATAAAATACCTAGGAATACAACTAACAAGGGATGGGAAGGACCTCTTCAGGGAGAACTATAAACCACTGCTCAAGGAAATGAGAGGACACAAACAGATGGAAAAACATTCCATGCTCATGGTTAGGAAGAATTAATATCGTGAAAATGGCCATACTGCCCAAAGTAATTTATAGATTCAGTGCTATCAAGCCGAATCAAGCTACCACTGACTTTCTTTACAGAATTGGAAAAAATCAACTTAAACTTCATATGGAACTAAAAAAGAGCCCACATAGCCAAGACAATCCTAAGCAAAAAAAAAAAAAAAAAAAAAAAAAAAAAAAAAAAAAAAAAAAAAAAAAGCTGGAGGCATCACGCTACCTGACTTCAAAGTATACAACAAGGCTACAATAATCAAAACAGCATGGTACTGGTACCAAAACAGAGATACAGACCAATGAAACAGAACAGAGGCCTCAGAAATAATGCCACATATCTACAACCATCTGATCTTTGACAAATCTGACAAAAACAAGCAATGGGGAAAGGATTCCCTATTTAATAAATGGTGTTGGGAAAACTAGCTAGCCATATGCAGAAAGCTGAAATGGGATCCCTTCCTTACACCTTATACAAACTTAACTCCAGATGGATTAAGACCTAACATAAGACCTAACACCACAAAAACCCTAGAATAAAACCTAGACAAAACCATTCAGAACATAGACATAGGCAAGGACTTCATGATTCAAACGCCAAAAGCAATGGCAACAAAAGCCAAAATAGACAAATAGGATTTAATTAAACTTAAGAGCTTCTGCACAGCAAAAGAAACTATCATTAGATTGAACCGGCAACCAACAGAATGGGAAAAATTTTTGCAATCTACCCCTCTTACAAGGGGCTAATAACCAGAATCTACAAAGAACTTAAACAAATTTACAAGAAAAAACAAACAACCCCATCAAAAAGTGGGCAAAGGATATGAACAGACACTTTTCAAAAGAAGACATTTATGCAGCCAACAAACATATTAAAAAAGCTCATCATCACTGGTCATTAGAGAAATGCAAATCAAAACCACATTGAGATACCATCTCATACCAGTTAGAATAGTGATCAGGAGACAATAGATCCTGGAGAGGCTGTGGAGAAATAGGATTGCTTTTACGCTGTTGGTGGGAGTGTAAATTAGTGAAACCATTGTGGAAGACGGTGTCGCAATTCCTCAAGGATCTAGAAATAGAAATGCCATTTCACCCAGCAAACCCATTACTGAGTATATACCCAAAGGATTCTAAATCATTCTATTTTAAAGACACATGCACATGTACGTTTATTGTGGCACTGTTTACAACAGCAAAGACTTGGAACCAACCCAAAAGAAAATGTGACACATATACCGCATGGAATACTATGCAGCCATAAAAAGGATGAGTTCATGTCCTTTGCAGGGACATGAATTAAACTGGAAACCATCATTCTCAGCAAACTGACACAAGAACAGAAAACCAAACACCACATGTTCTTACTCCTAAGTGGGTGTTGAACAATGAGAACACATGGACACAGGGAGGGGAACATCACACACCAGGGCCTGTCAGGGCGTGGGGGAGCTAGGGGAAGGTTATCAGGGGCTGGGGGGATTGGGGAGGGATAACAGGAGAAATACCTAATGTAGATGACGGGGATGGATGCAGCAAACCACCATGGCACGTGTATGCCTATGTAACAATCCTGCATGATCTGCACATGCACCCCAGAACTTAAAAAAAAAAAAAAAGAAAGATTGGTGAATGAATTTCATAAAAAAGACCCAACTATATCCTATCTGGAAGAAATTCACTTCAAATATAAAGATATAGGCAATTATATAGGCAGGTTGAAGTTAAAAAATGGTAAAACATATATAATGCAAATAATAAAAGGAAAGTAAGAGTGGCTATAAAAATATCAGATAAAATAGACTTCAGTAGAAAAAAATGAGTGACAGAGAGGAACATTATATAATCATAAAAAGTCTACCCACTAAGAACACACAGTAATCCTAAATGTGTGTGCAGCAAGAAACAGAGTTGCAAATCTGTGAAACAAAAACTGGTAGAACTGCCAGGGGAAATAAAGAAATCCATAATTATAGTTAGAGATTCTTCTATTAACAATTGATAGAATAAGGCCAGATGCAGTAGCTCATGCCTGTAATCCCACCGCTTTGGGAGGCCAAAGCAGGAGAACTGCTTGAGCCCAGGAGTTCAGGACAAGACCAGGTAACACAGTGAGACCCCACCTGTATAAAAAATAAAAAAAATTTAGCTAGGCAGGATGACATACACCCATAGTCCCAGCTACTCGGGAGGCTGAGGTGGGAAGATTGCTTGAGCCCAGTAGGTTAAGGCCACAATGAGCTGTGATCATGTCACTGCACTCTAGCCTGGGTGACAGAGCAAGACATTGTCTCTTAAAAAACTAAAACCAAAACAAAGGCCAGGCTCACTGGCTTATGCCTATAATCCCAGCACTTTGGGAGGCCTAGGAGGGAGGATCCCTTGAGGACAAGAGTTCATGACCAGCCTGAGCAACATGACCAGACCTCATGTCTATGAAAAAATTAAAAAAAATTATCAAAGCATGGTGGTGCACACCTGTAGTCCCAGCTACTCTAGAGGCAGAGGCAGGAGGATCACTTGAGCTCAGGAGTTCAAGGCTGCAGTGAGCTATGATCATACTACTGTACTTTAGCTTGGGTGACAAAGTAAGACCCTTTCTCCAAAAACAAACAAACAAACAAACAAAACCCTATAGTTAACATCATAGTTAAGAGTGAGAAACTGGACACCTTACCTCTAAGATTGGGAAGAAGGCGAGGACGTCCCCTCTTTCTATTCCTATTCAATATCTTACTGGAAGTCCTATACAATGCATTAAGACAGGAAAATGAAATAGGAAGTATACAGATTGGGGAAGAGGAAATAAAACTATTTGTTCACAGATGAAATGATTGATTCTGTAAAAAATCCCTTAAAAATTAATAGAACGACTAGACAAATCAGCAGGGCATAGAAGAACTTAACAACACCATCAGCTAAAATACCCTAATTGACACTGCACCCAACAACAGATCCTTTCAGATGTCCATGGAATAAAAACTAAGAGAGACCCTACTCTGGACTATTTAAACAAAATCTTAACACATTTAAGAGAATTGAATCATAGCTTGTTCTCTGACTGTAATAGACTCAAACTAGAAATCAGTAACACAATAAGAGAAAAATCTCCAAACACTCAAAAATTAAACCATATACTTCCAGATAATCTATTAGAGAGGAAGTCACAAGAGAAATTAAAACATACATTGAACTAAATAAAAATAAAAATACAGCATACCAAAAATTTGTGGTACACAGCTAAGAACAGTTCCCAGAGGGAAAGTTACAGTACTAAAACGCATCCATTAGAAAAGTGAGAGAGAGAGGAAAAAAAAAAAATAAAAGAAAGAAAAGTGTGAGAATCTTAGTAATCTAAGTTCCACCTCAAGAACCTAGAAGAGCAAAATAAAACCAAAACAAGCAGAAAGAAGAAAATAATGAGCAGAAATCGATGAAATGGAAACAGAATAGAGGCCGAGTGCAGTGGCTCACACCTGTAATCCCAGCACTTTGGGAGGCTGAGGAGGGTGGGTCACCTGAGGTCAGGACCTGAAGACCAGCCTGGGCAATATGGTGAAACCCCGTCTCTACTAAAAATACAAAAATCAGCTGGCGCAGCGGTGCGTGCCTGTAATCCCAGCCACTCAGGAGGCTGAGGCAGCAGAATCCCTCGAACCCAGGAGGTGGAGGTTGCGGTGAACCGAGATCACATCACTGCACTCCCAGCCTGGGCAATGGAGTGAGACTCCACGTCAAAAAAAGAAAAAAAAAAAGAAAATTAAACAGAGAACTAGTTATTTTAAGAGATCGATAAAATGGATAAACTTCCAGCAAGATTAACTGACAAAAGAAAAACAAAGAGAAAACGAATAAATTTTTCCTATCAGGAATGAAATACAGGGCGGCACTATAGAGCCTGAAGACAACAAAAGAATATAAAGGAAATACTATAAACAACTCTATTCAAATACATTTGACTTAGACCTAGGTGAACAAATTCTTTTAAAAAACACAAGTTACCATAGTTCACCCAATATTAAATGGATACTTTGTAGCCTGGTCAACATAGCCAGACCCCATCTCTACCAAAAACCCAAAAATTAGCCAGGTGCATTGGCATGTGCCTATAGTCCCAGCTACTGGGGAGGCTGAGGCAGAAGAATCACCTGCTGACAGAGCAAGACCCTATCTCTCTCTCTCTTTTTTTTTTTTTTTTTTTTGAAACGGGGTCTCGCTTTGTCAGCATCCTGGAGGGCAGTGGTACAATCTCGGCTCATTGCAACTTCCGCTTCCTGCATTCAAGTGATTCTCCAGCCTCAGCCTCTTGAGTAGCTGGGACTACAGGTGTGCGCCACCACGCTCAGCTAATTTTTGTATTTTCAGTAGAGACGGGGTTTCACCATGTTGGCCAGGATGATCTCGATCTCTTGACCTCGTGAACCGCTCGCCTTGGCCTCCCAAAGTGCTGGGATTACAGGTGTGAGCCACCGTGCCCGGCTGTGGTTTTGATAATTAAAAAAAAAAAAACGTAGGTGCAGAGGAGCCCGCGCCGGCGTTAATGAGAATTAAATATGATCCTTCATGTAAAGAATTTAGAATAATGCCAGGCACAAATCAAGCAATAAATTATCATTTAGTTGATAAGAATCATTCCAATTGCATGGACTGGAATGATTCTTATCAACTAAATGATAAGCACACATACACACTCACACACACTGTATTTGTGTATGGAATAACTGTTCAAGAACACACACACATACACATACACACTGTATTTGTGTATGGAATAACTGTTCAAGAACACACACACATACAGTATTTGTGTATGGAACTCTTCAAGAACAAGGAGGAAAACCGTTACAGTTCATGGAAGGGGAATTAGGGCAAGATGTGAGTGGAAAGAGAAACATCCCATCGCACATGCTTAAAAAAATCCGTTTAATTTAAAAATAGGTGATACAACCATACAGAGAAGACATCAAAATAAAAGATTTACACAGAAAATTTTCGTTCCCAATTACAGTCCTATATATGTTACTTTTATTTTCCTTTGTTTGGAAATATAAATGCACTGTCCCCCTGGTTTCTCGCGAAGACTGCAATCTCTCTACATTCTTCTGCACTTGTTTTTTTGCGCATACACTTTCGTTGTGAAATATTTCCCCCCACCTGCTGTTGTATATGAAATAAATACATACAGATAAGCTAAACAGCTCCGCTTGGCCGCACCACCTTCAAGTCCGTCCCCGCCCTCCCTCAGACCCACGTGCTCCGAGGGCCCCCTTCGCAGGTTGTTTCTGGCGGTGCCTGTCCGAAGGCCGCAGACTGACGTCGCGCCCACTCTCCCCCTCCTCTGCCCTCTGGACGCCCGCTTCCATGCCGAACGCAGCAGGCGGTGCCTCAGGCAGTGCGGCGGGCAGCCAGTCCTTCGGCGCGCCGCGGACCTCGGAGGACCCCAGCGACAGCCGTGGCGTAAGACCGGGGGTACGCGGCGACAGCGGCGGCTGCGGCGGGTGTTGCCGTTGATTTTGCTGGTTGTCTACGGAGTCCACTTCCCTGGCCGCCCTTGCCACACTGGCAGATTGTTGTGCAGCCAGCGCCATGTCTGTGAGCGAGATCTTCGTGGAGCTGCAGGGCTTTTTGGCTGCCGAGCAGGACATCCGAGAGGCGAGCCCCCTCCCTTCCCCATTCCCTTTCTCTCTCCATCCATGCCTAGCTGGGCCACATCGCCCGGCCCTCCTCAGTCGCTGAGTCTGGGGCGGTGGGGACGCCTCCAAGGGTGGGTTGCTTCCCCTCTAGCTTTAGGTTAGGGTACTCCCCGCCCCAGATTCTATCACTCTGTCTTGATTGTCCGTGTTCGTTCTCAGCCTCTCAGCGTCACCTGCCTCGTTTGTGTCAGTTTTCCTTCTTTTCAGCACTTGCTTATATCGAAGGCTCGAATAGCACCTGGTCTTCAGCGAATGCGCGTTTCGTGTGTTTGTTGTTGGTGTCTTAAAAGCACCTGTGGTCTCCTGTTTAAAACTCTTCTATGATTTCCTATCCCACATTGGATAAAACATCAGACTCTACTGTGGCCCACATGGTCTCTCTTCAATCTCATTTTACGCCCTCTCTCTTTATGTATGATGTTCACTTTCCCTCTTTACTTCTAGGGCCCCAGTTAGCTTCCTGCCTGTTTGCCTTTTCTGGAATTTGCGTCTTTCCCGTTCTTTTCCTGGTTATCTCAAATTTATCTCCTCGACCTCACAACCTAAACGATCTGTTTCTTATGTTTTGTAGTAGTACATTAACTTTTTTTTAAATGTGTGTAATGTTGATTATTTAAAAAAATATTCTCTCCCATTATATGTTAAACGACCAAAGGGAAGGGATTGTGTGCTTGGTTCCCCAAGAATTTACACAGTGCCTCACACGTAAGTGTGCTTAGTGAATATTTGAAAAATGAATTAAAGGCCGGGTGCGGTGCCTCATGGCTGTAATCCCAGCACTTGGGGAGGCCGAGGCGGGCAGATCCCCTGAGGTCAGGTCTTCGAGACCAGCCTGGGCAACATGGTGAAAGCCTGTCTCTACTAAAAATACAACAGAAAATTAACTGGGCGTAGTGGCGCACACCTGTAATCCCAGCTACTGCGGAAGCTGAGGCAAGAGAATCGCTTGAACCCAGGAGGCGGAGGTTGCGGTGATCTTAGATCGTGTCGCTGCGCTCCAGCCTGGGCAACAGAGCAAGACTCCGTCTCAAACAAACAAACAAACAAACAAAAAAATTAGAAATACCCCACTCTTGTATTGCATTTAATTCTTCATTTTACAGATTATGTTCGCACACATCATGCACTTTATAATGTCCCAATTGGATACCTAGGGTGAATGGGTGGCTGTTAGTTATCCTTTAAAAGCTACCTGAGAAATTTAAGGCTTTTTAGTGACTTTTTGAAGTCTTACAGAGGAAATAAGTGGAAAAGTCAGGATTCCAACTTGGTTATGATAGATCACATATACTATCTAATGTGTTTGTTGTGAGTGTATGACAATAGTTCTGTCGAGTATCTGATTTTTATTTTTAATTCTCTCTAGGAAATCCGAAAAGTTGTACAGAGTTTAGAACAAACAGCTCGAGAGATTTTAACTCTACTGCAAGGGGTCCATCAGGGTGCTGGGTTTCAGGACAGTAAGTTCTTTGTTTTGTGTCCAATTATCTCTTATTTAGAGAGTTAGTTTCTATCTAGAAGACATTTTATAATGAAGAATGTCCATCATGCTTTATGGTGAATACAAATTGAAGAAGTAGGTGATTTGGTAATTTTAATTTTTCCCCTTCTACATAGTATGGTTTAAATAGAGAGATGTTTTCTCTATTGTGATAGCATTCTACTGATGATAATTACAAACGCTTAACCCATTTCCTCTTTAGAAAAAAAAAGTGCAGCTCTCTGCCAGCACAGTCTTCTCAGGGTAAGCAGGAAAAGGGTTTATAACTCCTTTGTGTTATCTAGCAACTTTTACTTGGCCCTTGTGTGTGTGTGTGTGTGTGTGTGTGTGTGTGTATGTGTCTGTCTGTGTATCCAGCCTTTCAGTGATTGAATACCTTTTTTTCCAACTTCCTGTTGATTTACATTGAATGCCTTTTAATATGAGATTAACAGTATACAGTGTTCTCAAATAAATGTGTTTACAGTCAGCCTTGTGAATGAAAGTCAAGTATGTCAAGTGTGGAGATGGAACCTTCATTGTAAGGCATAGCCAGCACAGCTAAAAGAGCTGAAGTATATTTTCAGATACAAGAATGATATAATAATGCATTGACACATGGCAGAGGCAAGTCATTTTTCTTAATGGTATAGAGTTGGTCATCTTGATTGTAAATAGTTGGTAAAGGCTTTTTTCTGCCACATACGGGAAGAAGAAGCAATCCGATTTTAAGCATTCTCTCAGGAGTGAACAGGAATAGCGGCTGGTGTGCAGCCCCCGAAGGATGACGTTATTTATGACAAGTTAGCCAATTACCAATGTGTCTCCTAATATATTCCCTTTTAGCAAGTTGTTTGTTTTTCAGTATAGCTAATTAGCAGGGAAACTAGAGATGATACTTTGAGAGCCAGGTTGAAAAACAGAGATGTGTACATTAGTTGTGAGGTTAAAGATAAATTTGATTCATTTCCAGCTAGATTACTTAGATTATTAAGCGAGAACTGTATTTGAAATTTGGTAAGTTTTTAATAATTACATTTGGTTATCTTTTGTGATTAGTTCCAAAGAGGTGTTTGAAAGCTCGAGAACATTTTGGTACAGTAAAAACACATCTAACATCTTTGAAGACCAAGTTTCCTGCTGAACAGTATTACAGGTTTGTAAGAAAAATAGCATTTTATAAATGTTAAGTTAAAAAAAGGAGAAAAATTATATGTACCAAATGATTGCTTACAACTTGGTAAACATCCTGATGTGTAGAAGTAACAAAAAGAGAAGAACCAAACTAATAATGGTCATGACAAAATTGGTGGTTTTGTCTTTATTCTTCTTTTTACTTTCTAAGTCTTCTTAAGGAACATGTATTACTTTTGCAGTGAAAAAGCAATGAAAAAGAAGATGTGGTATGAAGGTCAAAAGAATACCTTTTTGCTGTATTTAAGTTTCTTGTGAAATTGGATGAACTGTAGTTATTGAGGTAATGAGATTAGGTGGCAGTATATATAAATAGAGTGGAGTTTTCCTTTGAAGCTTGAATTTCACTGCCAAATGACAATATATAGCTAATATTTTATGCCACATCTTGTTGAATCTACAACACTGTTGATTTTAAGATACACCATTATTCTATGTGGGGAACGAAAATTTTGCCAGTCATAATCGTGAAATGAGCCAGGTGAGGTGGCTGACACCTGTAATCCCAGCACTTTGGGAGGCCAAGCTGTGGGCAGAACCTGAGGTTTCACCACCATGGTGAAACCCTGTTTCTAATAAAAATACAAAAATTAGCTGGGTGTGGTGGCTCCTGCCTGTAATCCCAGCCACTTAGGAGGTTGAGGTAGGAAAATCGCTCAAACCTGGGAGGTGGAGGTTGCAGTGAGCTGAGGTCGCGTCATTGCACTCCAGCCTGGGCAACAGAGTGAGACTCCATCTCAGAAAAAAAGATTGTGAAGCATGGATTGTGAAATGTATCCTGGTTTCATAGGTGTTAAACTGGGAAAAACTGCATCTGACTCAAGAATTTCTACGTATTTTAATTTTCTTATAGAAAAAGACGTTATTTTAAGACATACGTATCAACAGTAAATAGGATGAGTATTTTCAGGGGTGGATAGTATAACCTCACGAGAATATTCTTTAAGGCAGAGGTTGACAAAGCGCTAGTGGCTGCTGCCTCTGGGAGCTAAGAATTGCGTTTATTTTTTCAAAAGTTGTTAAAAAGAAAACTCCCAGATAAGATGTAACAGTGAAAGTGGCCCACAAAGCTTAAAATATTTACTGCTTGGCCCTTTACAGAAAAAATTTGTTGATCCTTGCTGTAAGGCAGGGGTTCCTAACCCCCAGGCTGTGGACTGGTAGTGGTCTGTGGCCTATTAGGAACTGGGCTGCACAGAAGGAGGTGAGTGGTGGGTGAGTGAGTGAAGCTTCATCTGTATTTATGGCCGCTCCCCATCGCTCCCCATTACTGCCTGAGCTCCAGCTCCTGTCAGATTGGTGGTAGCATTTGATTCTCGTAGTAGTGAGAACTTTAATGCTGACTGCATGTGAGAGATCTAGGTTGCATGCTCCTTATGAGAATCTAATGCCTGATGATCTGAAGTGGAACAATTTTATCCTGAAACCATCCGCCCCGCTTCTGTGGAAAAATTGTCTTCTGTGAAACCACTCCCTGGTGCTCAAAGGGTCAGGGACTGCTGTTGTCATAAATGAAGCACAAGAGAGGTAGGACAGTAGAACTAGTGGGGTCTTTAGAGACCATCTCTGGAGGTCACACACAGCCTGCTTTCTGGCTAGATTTGGCCTTGAGAAGGGTTTACATGACCTGCATTGTGTTGAGACCGTTTTTTGAATTTATTCCCACATTTGAAAATCAGGAGGCACAGTGTAACTATCCACACGTTGCAAAATGTCCTTTTCTTTTTTCAGGCTTCTAGCTCAGTATTCTGTCACTTTAAGTCTATTTATTTAGTGATCGCAAATGGTAATTTTGTGAATCAGAATTTTCTTGGTATCCTGCATTCAAATCAAAATGTAGGAATAAGTTGAGGCTGCAGTTATCTTTAATCATCAGTTGCAGATTTTTATTTTTCTCAGAGCAGTATCATTGTTCTTACTGATTAAACTTAGAAAGCACGATTGCTCTTGTCATCTGTAATCTTCAGTTGTAAATTTTCTTTTTTTTTTTCAGGCGGAGTTTCACTCTGTCACCCAGGCTGGAGTGCAGTAGTGTGATCTTGGGTCACTGCAACCTCCACCTCCCAAGTTCAAGCGATTCCCCCACCTGAACCTCCTGAGTAGCTGGGACTATGGGTGTGCGCCACCACGCCTGGCTAATTTTTGTATTTTTTGTAGAGATGGGGTTTTGCCATGTTGGCCAGGCTGGTCTTGAACTCCAGACCTCAGGTGATCCACCTGCCTCGGCCTCCCAAAGTGCTGGGATTACAGGCATGAGCCGCCGCACCTGGTGTAAATTTTCATATTCATCAAAATTAGACCATATCGCTCTCTGATTAAACTTAAGTAATTGTTATAAATTTGAACTTGTAAAATTTATAGTAAATGTCATATTGCTCTTTGTATGTTGAGGGTTTGCATAAGATTTTATTGGAAAAATGGTCTTTCTTCTGCACTGTTTGACCAGACTGTATTAAGCCCGTCTTCTGAGGGTCTCTCGCCTTGGAGGTTAAGTGTGCTTATTCTCATGCAGATTTCATGAGCACTGGAGGTTTGTGTTGCAGCGCTTGGTCTTCTTGGCAGCATTTGTTGTGTATTTGGAAACAGAAACACTAGTGACTCGAGAAGCGGTTACAGAAATTCTTGGCAGTAAGTGTCCTCGTTAGTGGGATCTGCAGAATCAGGCGTGGTTGCTTCGTTTTTGGGGGAAAGGGTTATTGTACTTTGTTTATTAAAACAAATAAGAACTAACTAGAAACCACTTACAGTCGTAGCTTGTTATCTGAGGATGATGGGTTCCAGAACTCTCCGAACATCAAAATCTGAGGATGTTCAAGTCCCTTACATAAAATGGTCTATTTGCATATAACCTGTACACATCTTCCCACATACTTTAAATCGTCTCTAATTACTTAAAATGTCTAATACAGTATCAGTGCTATGTAAATATGTGTTATACTGTGTTAATTTAAAAATTTTGTACTTTGAATTGTTGTATTGTCATTTTTATTTATTTTTCCCAAGTATTTTCAGTCTACAGTTGGTCAGCACAGAGGGCCAACTGTACTTGGAAACACAAAAGCTAAAAATAATACTGGCTAACTCATTTGTACTCGCTTCTTTCAGTTTTTAAAATTGGATTTTAAAAAATTCCAAGTGTACAGAAAAATGGAAAGAATGGTACAACGAATACCTGTTCACACGCCACTTAGATTTGCCACTTGTTAACATTTTGCTGCATCTGCTTATTCTTCTCATTTTGTGTCTTCGTCAGCCATTTGAAAGTTAGTTGCAAATATCATAACTCCTTTCTTAAATGCTTTATCATGGACTTTCTAACAAGAAGTATATTCTCTGACACAACTACACACTGTTTTTGATAATATTACTTTTTGAGGGAAGACTGAATCGAATTTTGCTTAAGAGCTCAAAAATCCACAGTGCGGTCTAGTTGCCGAGGGTGTGAATACATTAAAAAGCCAGTTTTAAAAGATTCATCCTTCCTTCACTTAATTTGGGAGAAATTGTGTGTGTATTTTTATATTCTGAGGCTTAAATTGCATTCACAGCATGACTTTATTTTCATGTGTTTTTTAGTTGAGCCAGATCGGGAGAAAGGATTTCATCTGGATGTAGAAGATTATCTCTCAGGAGTTCTAATTCTTGCCAGTGAACTGGTAAGCTCAGTAATTTGCTGGTTGCTTTTTTGATCTTTCTGCTTCACTGTCAGTTTTTAAAATGGGTACCAAAATTCAGGAAGTCTTAAATCTTTTCTAAGCCATCTCTCAGTCACTGGTTAGTCATTGACTGGCACTGTATGTGTTACAGTTTACTAGGCATCAGAGAAAAGCCAGATCAAATAATGAGAGCATACTTACTGAGTTATGAAATTTATTTTTTTTTTGAAGCAGAGTTTTGCTGTTGTTGCCCAGGCTGGAGTGCAATGGTGTGATCTCGGCTCACCACAACCTCTGCCACCCAGGTTCAAGCGATTCTCCTACCTCAGCCTCCTGAGTGGCTGGTATTACGGGCATGTGCCACCAAGCCTGCCTAATTTTTTGTTTTTAGTGGAGACGGGGTTTCTCCAGGTTGGTCAGGCTGTTCTTGAACTCCCAACCTCAGGTGTTCCGCCCATCTTGGCCTCCCAAAGTGCTGGGATTACAGGCGTGAGCCACTGCGCCTGGCCTGAGTTACGAATTTTTTAAAAAATTTTTTATTTTTAGTAGAGCCGGAGTTTCACTGGGTTGGCCAGGCTGGTCTCTAACTCTTGACATTGGGTAATCCACCCGCCTCGGCCTCCCAAAGCGCTGGGATTACAGGCTTGAGCCACTGTGCCTGGCCAGTGAATTTTTAAAAGATAAGACCTTTTCTTTTTAGAGTAGTGGCAAAACATCTATTCTTGGTAACTGTGTTAATTCAAGTAATTGTTTTGGAGACTTATTTATATAACTATATAAGTTATTCTTATCCTTTACTCCGTTAATCACTATCTAGGGAAATTGCCCTGTAAAAGTCTAAAGAGGAAAAAAAGCTATCAGTAAAAATTGAGTAGTTGTGATAGAGACTGTTCCAGTCTGCAAGGTGAAAATATTTATTATCTGGCTTGTTAAGAAAAAGTTTGCTTGTCCTTGCTTCACAGAAAAGCAGTCCAGGGCTGGTCTGATGATTCCTTGATCTTTGGCCTGAGGTTCTTCCAGCCTCAGCTTCTTTCTTATGTTCCAGAACCGTTACTTTATTCACATCTTCACTGTAGCCAGCAGTAGGAGGAAATGGGAAAAGGGTATGCCCTCCTGCTTTGCGGAAATTTCTTTGAGGCTGTACACACTACTTCCATTTAATATTCTGGTGCCTTGCCTGCAAGGGAGGCAGAAATGGAGTCATTGGAGTGGGTATGTGTGCATTGAAAACCTGAGGAAGATGGGGAGAATGGATAATGGGGTTCGTTGGCAGGCTGTACCACTTGTCTGACTTGCTGGAGACACCTGACCAGTAAACTTGAAGCACCTTGTTGGTATTAGTTGTTAAGTATGAGGTGTCTTTAGGACCATAGGTGTTGGGGCCAGGTGCAGTGGCTTACACCTGTAAGCCTGGCAGTTTGGGAGGCCAAGGTGGCAGGATCACTTGAGGCTGGGAGTTCTATACCAGCCTGAGCAACAAAGCAAGACCCCTTTCTATTTATATTAAAACACAAAACAAAAAACCCGTACGTGTTGAGAATGCAGTAAAGAGGTAGTGTAGGTAAGCCTGGAAAAGTGGAGAGGAAAAAGGAAAGGGGAATCTTTTTTTATTAATTTATTAAGCCCGTCAAATGTAGCAGTGGGGAGGGTTGTATACTGAGAAGGGGAATCTTGAGTTGGGTCTTTTTTTTTTTTTTTTTTGGA
>PVKV010026002.1:0-28761 GCA_004027835.1 Alouatta palliata | reverse complement strand
GTGCGTGTGTGGGTGTATGCATGTGTCTGTGTGTGCACGTGCAAGTGTGCGGGTGTCTGAGCATCTGAATGCGTGCATGTGGGTGTGTGCGTGTGTGTATGGGTGTATGCATGTGTCTGTGCACGTGCGAGTGTGTGCGGGTGTCTGAGCATCTGAACACGTGCGTGTGTTGGTGTGTGTGCGTGTGCATGCGCGAGTGTGCGGATGTGAGCATCTGAATGCGTGTGTATGCGTTTGTATGGATGTGTGTGCGTCTGAGCGTGTGCATGCATGTCTGCGAGTGCGTGTATGAGCGTGTGTGTGAGTGCACGTGTGTGTGTGCGTTGTGTGTGTGTGGAGACTTCTCTGCACTTCCAAGACATGCACGATTCTTAACCCCAGGAATCAGTAATCTGTTCTTCATGTCTACGTTTTTTTTTTAAACCCTGGGTCTCAATTTGTTGTCCAGGCTGGAGTGCAGTGGTGCAGTCATAACTCACTGTAGCCGGAACTCCTGGGCTCAGGTGGTCCTCCCACCTCAGCCTCTTGAGCCGCTGGGACCACAGGCCTGCACCACCTAGCTAATTGCATTTGTAGAGGGCTGGGTCAGCAACTCACACCAGTAATCCCAGCACTTTGGGAGGTCGCGATGGGAGGATTGCTGGAGCCTGGGAGTTCAAGACCAGCCTGGGCAACACGGTGAGACCCTGTCTCTAAAAAATTTCAACCGGGTGTGGTGGCTCACACCTATAATGTCAGCATTTTGGGAGGCCAAGGTGGGTGGATCACATGAGGCCGGGAGTTCAAGACCAGCCTGGCCAACATGATGAAACTGTCTCTACTGAAAATATGAAAATTAGCTGGGTGTGGTGGCGCATGCCTGTAATCCTAGCTGCTCAGGTGGCTGAGGCATGAAAATCACTTGAAACTGGCGAGTGGGGGGAGGTTGGAATGAGCTGAGATTGTGCCGCGGCACTTTGGCCTGCGGGACGGAGGGAGACTCTGTCTGAAGAAGGGAAAAAACAGATAAATGGCGTTTTGCTATGTTCCCCAGGCTGATCTTGAAATCATGAGCTCAAGTGATCCTCCTGCCTCAGCCTCCCAGAGTGCTGTGATTACACACGTGAGCCGCTGCGCCCAGCCCAGTTTTTCACTTTGGATATTTTATGTAAATGAAATCCTGTAGTTTGCAGCCTTCTGAGGTCGGCTTTTTTTCTATTATGTTAGCGTAATTCCCTGGAGATCCACCCAAGCCATTGGCTGTATCTTTTTTTTTTAATTGTTATTGTTGCCTCATTCATGAATTTTTTGAGACCGAGTTTTGCTTTTATTGCCCAGGCAGGAGTGCAGTGGTGCAATTTCAGCTCACTGCAACCTCCGCCTCCCAGGTTCAAGTGATTCTCCTGCCTCGGCCTCCTGAGTAGCTGGGACTACAGGCACCTGCCACCACGTGTGGATAAGTTTTTGTATTTTTAGTAGAGATGGGGTTTCACCATGTTGGCCAGGCTGTTCTTGAACTCCTGACCTCAGGTGATCCTCCTGCCTCGGCCTCCCAAAGTGCTGGGATCACAGGCATGAGCCACCACGCCCGCCCACCTCATTAACTTTTTAACAACAGCAGTAGTACAACCGTTTACATCACTTCTTTTTCCTTAAATTTTTTGTTGTTGCCCAGGCTGGCCTCGAATGCATGGCCTCGCCCCCTCACGCGCCAGGACAGCTGACCTGAGCCACTGCAAGCTCCCCTTTTTTACAGAATTTTCACGATGGAGACAGGTTCTCAGTTGAACTCCTGCGCTCAAGCCTCCCAGGGTGCCGGGATACAGGTGTGAGCCACCGCTTACCTCACCGTTTCTTGAGCACTGTGTGTCAGACATGGAGCTTGGCTTATTCACTGGACATTCTCAGTCCTAACAGGTCAGCAAAATCGGTGCTTTTACTACCCCATGTTACCGGCAAAGAAGCTGAAACTTACTGTTTCATTGATGTTGCACCTTTCTTCTGACTTTTCGTTTGTAAACGTTACTAATGATGGAGGTTTTCAGTCTGTCTTGGTGGCTTACAGGTTTAATTTTCTTTTCTTTTTTTTTTTTTTTTTTTTTTAAGAGAGAGAGAGTCACCATATTGCCCAGGCTAGTCTTGACCCCCTGCTCTGAAGCAATGTTCCTGCCTCAGCCTTCTCAGTAGCTGGGACTACAAGTGTGAGCAGCCGCACCCAGCTAATTTATTTCATTTTATTAATACTTATTTAGAGACAGAGTGTTGCTGTGTCGCCAGGCTGGAGTGCAGTGGTGTGATCACGGCTCACTGCAACCTCTTCCTCCCAGGTTCAAGCAGTTCTCCAGCCTCAGCCTCCCCGGTAGCTGGGACTACAGGTGCGCACCACCACACCCGGCTAATTTTTGTGTTTTAGTGGAGGCGGGGTTTCAGTATGTTGGACAGGATGATCTCTGTCTCCTGACCTCGTGATCCACCCACCTCAGCCTCCTGAAGTGTTAGGATTGCAGGCATGAGCCACCGTGCCTGGCCAAGTTTCACTCATTGCCCAGGCCGGAGTGCAGTGGCACCATCTTGGCTCACCACAGCCACCACCTCCTGGATTCAAGTGATTCTTCTGCCTCGGCCTCCCGAGTAGCTGGGATTACAGACGCCCTCCACCACGCCCGGCTAATTTTTGTATTTTTAGTAGAAATGGGGTCTCCCTCTGTTGCCCAGGCTGGTCTCGAACTCCTGGGCTCAAGTGATCCTCCTGCCTTAGGCTTCTGAGGTTGGGACTATAGGCTTGAGCCATCATGCTGGGCCTTTGCCAAGTCTTAACAATCTCAGATGTGTGGTTTTCTGGCCTGGGTGCCCTTCCTGAAACTCTTCTTACTTCTGGGTGGGAAGGTCTGATCCTTTCTCATGGGCCTGTTTCCCACCACCTCAGGGTAAGGAAGAGATGGCAGAAGATACTTGAGGGGAAAGAGGCGTGCCTGGGCAGTCCTGGGCAGAGGAAGGGAGTGAGAACACGTGAGAGTGTAGGGGTGAGAGTGGAGCTGAGGCTGGGTCAACGTCGCCCTCCCCGTGGGGCTGCTCAGAGCACACCTTTGCTTCCAACCCAGCGCCACTACGGGGAAGGAAGGCTGGGTGGGCCTGCGAGAGCGTCCTTGGTAATTCTGGGAAGAAGCACTTGTCTGCTTTGTTTTAAAGATCATGCCCGATAAATAAGGACCACATCTTTTTTATAAAAATTTGGTATATGGCCGGGCTGTGGTTCACACCTGTAATCCCAGCACTTTGGGAGGCCGAGGCAGGCAGATCATGAGGTCAAGAGATTGAGACCCTCCTGGCCAACGAGTTGAAACCCTGTCTCTACTAAAAATACAAAAATTAGCTGGGCATGGTGGCGTGCACCTGTAATCCCAGCTACTTGGGAGGGTGAGGCAGGAGAATTGCTTAAACCTGGGAGGCGGAGGTTGCAGTGAGCCGAGATTGCACCACTGCACTCCAGCCTGGCAACAGAGCAAGAATCCATCTGAAAGAAAAACAAAAAAAACCATTGGTATACGTATTTTGTACAAAGAAAACTTGTAATATGAAAGAAAATAAGGATAAGCCGCATCCTCTGAGAACAACGTAGTAAAACCAGAAATAAAAGACCAAAAAGCCAGGCCGGGCGCGGTGGCTCACGCCTGTAATCCCAGCACTTTGGGAGGCCAAGCATGCAGATCACTTAAGGTTGGGAGTTTGAGACGAGCCTGACCAACATGGAGAAACCCCTTCTCAAAAAAAAAAAAAAAAAAACCAAAAAGCCAAGAAAGTGCCCTGCTACTGGGAAGTATTGCTTTTTTATCCATCTCTTGGGTTAAAGAGGAAATTAAAACAGTTGTAACAGAGTAGACAGGAATTGGCAGTAATGCAGACTCAGAGAAACTATGAGGTGTGGCCAAAGCTGCGCTTCGGGGAAGAATCATAGTCTTCTCCATTCTCATTAGCACAAATGGAACAAACAGAAACAGATGAAGCAGTTAAATCAAGAAGTTATCTAACAACAGAGTAAACTGAGTGCAATCTTTTCTTGATGATTTGAAGTGCCTCGTAGCGTTACCTATGTTGCTACTCGTGTTGTTGTTTTTTGTCTTTTGAGACAGGATTTTTGCTCTGTTGCCCAGGCTGGAGGACACTGGTGTGACCGTACCTCACTGCAGCCTTGACCTCCTGGGCTCAAACCATCCTCCCACCTCACCCGCCTGAGTAGCTGAGACCACAGGCACACACTGCCACATGTGGCTAATTTTTGAATTTTTTCTAGAGGCAGGGGTCTTGCCATGTTGCCCAGGCTGGTCTTGAACTCTTGGACTCAAGGGAACCTCTTGCTTTGGCCTCCCAGAGTGCTGGAATCACAGGCGTAAGCCTCGGCGCCCAGCCAGCTGCTCAGTTTTAGTTGCTGTCCTGCTTTGGTCATTCTTTTTTAGGTGTCCTTTCCGCAGTATTTTCCAACATGCCGATTCTGCTGATTCTTTTTTTTTTTTAGACAGTGTTTTGCCCTGTCACCCAGGCTGGAGTACAGTGGTGCGATCTCAGGTCACGACAAGCTCCACCTCCCGGGTTCAAGCAATTCTCCAGCCTCAGCCTCCTAAGTAGCTGGGACTCCATGTGCTCATTGCCGTGCCCAACTAATTTTGTGTTTTTAGTAGAGACGGGGTTTCATGGCCAGGCTGATCCTGATGCTGACCTCAGGTGCCACCTGCCTCAGCCTCCCAGAGTACTGGAATTACAGGCGTGAACTACCGCCCCCGACCTGATTTCTCGTTCGTGGTCTTTACAACAGTTAAGTCATGTGTCCTGCCCCTCCCCACGAGACACTTGAGATTTTTATTTATGTTAAATTCATAGACAAATTTGGCAAGAAGCGTTTGCCTTTATAGTGCTGACTTCCCATCGTGAGAACCTGGTGTTGGACCCTGCTTACTTACGTTCTCCTTTGTAGTCCTTAGTTTGACAATAAGCTTTGAAAATTGCTGTGTAAGACACTTAATCATGTTGCTGGCTTGGGGTGTCATTTGGTCGCACACATCAGACAGGGTGGCGTGTAGGTGTTTGAGGATGTTTTGTGTAACAGTGTGCAGTTCTTTCCCTCGTTTGTTTGGGTTTTGGGTTTTTTTGTTGTTCTTTTCTGCGACCGGCTCTCACTCTGTCACCCATGGTGGAGTGCAGTCGCCCATTCGTGGTTCATCGCAGCCTCGACCTCCTGGACTGCGCGTAGCTGAGTCTGTGAGTGTCCGCTACCATGCCCAGCGAATTTGGGTGTCGTCGTAGAGATAGGGTCTTTTTTGCCCAGGCTGGTCTCAAACTCCTGAGCTGACGCAATCCTCCTGCCTTGGCCTTCTAAAGAATGGTGTAGGCCGGGCGCGGTGGCTCACGCCTGTAATCCCAGCACTTTGGGAGCCCGAGGCTGGTGGATCACGAGGTCAAGAGATCGAGACCATCCTGGCCAACATGGTGAAACCCGGTCTCTACTAAAAATACAAAAAATAGCTGGGCATGGTGGCACGTGCTTGTGGTCCCAGCTACTCGGGAGGCTGAGGCGGAAGAATCGCTTGAACTCAGGAGGCAGAGGTTGCAGTGAGCCGAGATCGCGCCACTGCACTCCAGTCTGGCGACAGCAAAAATCTGTCTCAAAGAAAAAAAAAAGTGGTGTTTCAGGCATGAGTCGCCGTGCTCAGCCATACTCATTTTCTGTCTTTGTTCACTCCTGAGATCCCTGAGGTTGGTTGGTTGGTTTTGAGACAGTCTCACTCTGTCGCCCAGGCTGGAGTACAGTGGCACAATCACAGCTCACTGCAACTTCCGCCTCCTGGGTTCAAGCAATTCTGCCTCAGCCTCCTGAGTAGCTGGGATTACAAGCGCGTGCTACCACGCCTGGCTAATTTTTGTATTTTTAGTAGAAACGAGGTTTCACCATGTTGGTCAGGGTGGTGTCTAACTCTGGACCTTGTGATCCGCCCGCCTCGGCCTCCCAAAGTGCTGGGATTACAGGCCTGAGCCACCGTGCCTGACATTTGTTTCTCCTGCCTCAGCCTCCCGAGTAGCTGGGATTACTGGTGTGCACCACCATGCCCAGCTAGTTTTGTATTTTTAGTAGAGATGGGGATTTTCCATGTTGACCAGGCTGGTCTCCAACTCCTGACCTCAGGTGATCCCCCGCCTCGACCTCCCAAAGTGTTAAGATTAGAGGTGTGAGCCACCGCGCCCGCCCAGTTATTTGTATTTCTTACTTGGTCCAGTTTTCCAGGTGAGCCGTCACCGTTTTCACCCCCAGACCCACAGCTTCCCTTCCATCCCAGCGTTGCCTCTGTGCTTTTTGACACTGTATGTTTCTAGAACCAAATGGTGGGGGCAATGGTGGGGACCCCAGTCTGGGCAGGCGGGTTGGCTCAGCCCTCCTTGGCAAGCCTGATACTGGCTGTGGGTTTGAGATGGACCTTCTGTCTGCCTGCTTTTGCCACGTTCAGGATGTGTTCCCTGGTCCTATTTGAAGATCCATGGTGAGCGGTCAGTAGCACCACATGCGCATGGGTCTTGGAAGGCCCTGACCTCCCACTCACCCTTTGCTCAGCCAGGCACGCTGCCTCACGCCTGTAATCCCAGCACTTTGGGAGGCCGAGGAGGGCGGAGAATTACATCAGGAGTTTGAGACCAGCCTGGCCAACATGGCAAAACCTGGTCTTTACTAAAAATACAAAAACTAGGGCCAGCCACGATGGCTTATACTTGTAATCCTCAGTACTTTGGATGCCGAGGTGGGTGGATCACGAGGTCAGGAGTTCAAGACCAGCCTGGTCAACACAGTGAAACCCTGTCTGTACTAAAAATGCAAAAATTAGCTGTGCATGGTGGAGGGTGCCTGTAATCCTGGCTACTTGGGAAGCTGAGGCAGGAGATTCACTTGAACCCGGAGGTTGCAGTGACCTAAGATTGTGCCACTGCACTCCATCCTGGGCCACAGAGGTAGGCTGTGTCTCAAAAAAAAAGACCGGGCACAGTGGCTGATGCTTGTAATCCCAACACTTTGGGAGGCTGAACTGTGCAGATAGCGAGGTCAGGTGTTTGAGACCAGCCTGGCCAACACAGTAAAACCCGTCTGTACTAAAAATACAAAAATTAGCTGGGCATGGTGGCGGGTCCCTGTAATCCCAGCTACTTGGGAGGCTGAGGCGGGAGAATCGGTTGAGCCCGGGTGGTGGAGTTTGCAGTGAGCCAGCATCGCGCCACTGCCCTCCATCCATCCTGGGCCACAGAGCGAGACCGCATCTCAAAAATACGTACGCATATATTTTAAATCATTTCAGCCACGTGTTAAGCTGTGCTGCTGTTTGGCCCTTCGATAGCCTTCGGAGGCACCCGTCATTCCATCTGTGCGGGGAGGCCGGGGCCCCGTGTCCTCAGTGTGCTCACTGGTGGTTTCTTTGTCCTTGATCCGGCTGCTCTGTGCATCCTCCGTTTCATTGACTTTTCTTCCGAAGAATCTGCTTCACTGGCGAATCGATACTGATCAGCTGACTGCTTTCCTAGTGGCGTTTCTTCTCTTTCTGAAGTTTTTTTGGTGACTTTCAAATCGCAGGCCCCCGTGGCTGACGTCCGCCCTCCTCTGTTTCATCCCAGGGGTATTGAGGACTGCGCCCCGGGAACCCTATCTCATTGGTTTCCCTGGTGCATATTTTTCTGGTATTACTGATGTTTCATGCTTTTTTTTTTTTTTTTTTCCCCTAATTTCCTCTTCAAGGCAGGTTTCTTCAGAGGTTTCTGAGTTCCAAGTTGTAGGTCCCTTCTTGATTCCTAGGTCTCCAGGGCCAACAATCAGCTTTGGCTTGAATGCTGGCTGTTGTTTGGAGGGTGCAGACCTCCTCTGCCGGGGCTGAAACACGGGTTGTTTTTGCCCTCCTTCACGAGTACTCGAGGGATTCTTGGGTGTGGAGCTGCGAGACCGTTGCTTTTCAGTTCAACCATATATAGGTTTTTTTTTTTGAGACGGAGTTTCGCTCTTGTTACCCAGGCTGGAGGGCAGTGGCGTGATCTTGGCTCACTATAACTTCCGCCTCCTGGGTTCAAGTGATTCTCCTGCCTCAGCCTCCCGAGTAGCTGGGATTACAGGCACCCGCTACGACATCCAGCTAATTTTTTGTATTTTTAGTAGAAACGGGGTTTCACCATGTTGACCAGGATGTTCTCGATCTCTTGACCTCGTGATCCGCCCGCCTCGGCCTCCCAGAGTGCTGGGATTACAGGCGTGAGCCACCGCGCCCGGCCCGCATTTAGATTTTTAATCTGTCTAGTGTCAGGCTGAGAGTGGCGCCCTTCCCCGCCGTTCTGTTTGTCGGTTTCTTGTATACATTGAAGTGTTTGGATGCGAGGTTTGTGGGCACATGCGGGCTCAGGACGGTGGGATTTCATTGTGGACTGAGCCATCGTCAGCAACAAAAGAAAATTCCCTTGGCCAGCGGCAGCGGCTGGCTCCCGTAATCCCAGCACTTTGGGAGGCCGAGGCGGGTGGATCACCTGAGGTCAGTAGTTCAATACCAGCCTGGCCATCAAAGTGAAACTCCGTCTCTACTAAAATACAAAAAATGTGCTGGATGTCGTAGCGGGTGCCTGTAATCCCAGCTACTCGGGAGGCCGAGGCAGGAGAATCACTTGAACCCAGGAGGCGGAAGTTATAGTGAGCTGAGATCGCTCCATTGCACTCCAGCCTGGGCGGCACAGCGACCCTCCATCTCAAAAACAGAAACCTCCCTTGAATTGAGACTTTGATGTGTGGCCAGGCGCAGTGGCTCAAGCCTGTAATCCCAGCACTTTGGGAGGCCGAGGTGGACACATCACCTGAGGTCGGGAGTTCGAGACCAGCCTGACCAGCATGGAGAAATCCCGTCTCTACTAAATACAAAGAATTACCCGGGTGTGGTGGTGCACACCTGTAATCCCAGCTACTCCGAGACTGAGGCAGGAAAATCACTTGAACCTGGGAGGCAGAGATTGCAATGAGGCGAGAACATACCACTGCACTCCTGCCTGAGCAACAGAGCGAGATTCCATCTCGAGAAAAAATCAAGGGGGCCGGGCGCGGTGGCTCACGCCTGTAATCCCAGCACTTTGGGAGGCCGAGATGGGTGGATCACCTGAGGTCAGGAGTTCGAGACCAGCCTGGCCAACATGGTGACACCCCATCTCTATTTAAAAAAAAAACAGGAAGAAACTTTGATATGAACGTTACGACCCTTCCTTTTCGTTCGAGTTGCTTGGCAGATCTCCGCGCGCCTGGCTGTGTCTTTTAAGTCGCTTGTTCTGGAAGTGTCTTTGGTGGGCGCCGTGTTTTTAGGTGAGACATTGAACACCCGTCATCTTAATTCTCAGCCTTCCCTTCCGTCATCTCACTCTGTTTTTCCGCCTGTGTGCTGCCGACCCTGGGCCGCTTCCCCGGTGTGTGCGTTTTCCTGAATTGTTTCGGAAGCTCTGTGCTACTTGGCGCCTGTGCTGACGGTGGTTTTCCTGGTGTTGAATGACGCGTTGAAGGCCGTGATTCTCTGTAGCGGTTAGTACTCTGCGTGGTGAGTAACTCGCTCAAACGCTCCGTCTCTTGCGCTCTCGCTTCCAAAGTGAAATCGCCTGTCCCCCTTCTGTGAGAAAGTGAAAACGGAGCGAGTGCGTTTCTCCTCCTTGCTGGTATTTGGTGTCAATAAATCGCTCCTTTTAAAAAACATTGTGTCTGTTCGTAATTGTGTATTTGCATCTTATGCTGGGGAGCATTGGTACCATTATGTAGTGACCTGTACTTCCTGTGAGGGCCTGAGCAAATGACATCTGTCTTGTGTGGGTTTCCTCGTCTGTACAGTGGGAATGATGGAAGCCATTGCAAGGTTTTGGTGAAATGAGAGAAAACTTGCAGAATGCCCCCGAGGGCTTGCGCGTGTGTGCCTGTCCGTGACGGGTTCTGGGAGTCTCTGGTCCGTGGTTAAGTGTGCTCCCTGTCCCCTCTTCCTCCCTTAAACCCCAGGCTGTGTCATTGCTTTCTTTTTAAATAAAGACGGGGTTTCGCCATGTTGGTCAGGCTGGTCTTGAACTCCCGACCTCGGGTGATCCGCCCGCCTTGGCCTCCAAAGTGCTTGCATGACAGGCGTGAGCCACCGCGCCCGGCCTGGCTGTGACGTTTCTTTAAGGATCTGTGAGGCTTGCAGTCTTAAGACAGTCTTCTGTTTTTTTAGGGTAAACAGTTGAACTTCTCTCGTTCTTTCTGGTGTGTGCTGGGTTCCGTCTCGTGTCTGTCACTTGTACAGAGATGACAGGTTGGCTTCTCGTTCTGTTTTGAGGTAGGATCTCACTCTTGTCACCCAGGCTGGAGTACAGTGGTGCGATCACTGCTCCCTGCAGCCTCGACCTCCTGGCCTCAAGCAGTCCTCCCGCCTCGGCCTGGCAAAGTGCTGGGATTGTAGGCGTGAGCCACTGTGCCCGGCCTCGGGTTGGCTTCTGAGCTCGTTTTGAGGGGCAGGCTCTCTGGTCCCCACACCCGGAAGCGGGCGTGGGATGAGGGTGTCAGTTCTGTCTGCGGTCACTGACATTCAAAGCGGGGCCTGTTTCTCTGACTTGTTACTTACATCTACGTTCCACGCCCACTCTTGGGGTCAGCTCTGCCCTCCAGGGAAACCCCAGGGCGCCGGGGGAGCGGGTTGCGAGGCATCCCCGGTTCTGGGGGAGGGAGGTTGCCTGTGTTCCCCACCCAGTCTCCTTGCCTGCCCGAGGGCATGTGTGGCCACTTTTGGGGCTCGGGACCCCCACTCTTGGGTGGTGTGTGGTCTCCACTCGCTTTCTCTTCAGCCTCGGGGCTGTCTGCTCAGGGGTAGGCCACGGGCCCTGCTTTCCTGCCCTCCACCGCCAGACATTAGGGGCAGATGGAGGAGGGCTCCCGCAGGGTCTCCTCCGCCGTCCAACAGGGCAGGGCTCTGCGCCGCCCCGGACACGTTTTCTCCCCACTGCTGGCCCTCAGAATGCTGGGTGCGTGTGCCACGGCCCACGACCCCTGAGCAAGGAAGCAAAGCAAGAGGACGGACCCAGAGCGGCCGCAGGGCGGGGCTGGGCATGGCGCGTGTGGGCCTCTCACCTTCTCCCACAGCTCGGACTCAGGTGAAGTGGATGCCGGGCTGGTGGTACACGCCTGTGATCCCACACTTCCGGGGAGGGCAGAGTGGGAGGATCGCTTGAGGCCAGGAGTTTGAGGCCAGCCTGGGCAACGTAGTGAGACCCCACCGGCACAAAAAAATTCACCAGGCACGGTGGCTCATGCCTGTAATCTCAGCACTTGGGGAGTCCGAGGAGGACGGGTCACCTGCGGTTTGGGGTTCGAGACTAGCCTGGCCAACACGTATGAAACTCCTTCTCTGCTAAAAATAACAAAAGTTAGCTGGGCTTGGTGGTGGGTGCCTGTAGTCATAGCGACTTGGGAGGCTGAGGCGGGAAATCACGAACCCAGGAGGCAGAGGCTGCAGTGAGCCCACATCATAGCACTGCCCTCCAGCCTGAGCAACGGAGCAAGACCCTGTCTCAAAATAATAATAATAATTTTTTTAAATGCTGCCCCACCCAAGGAAGGACCACCCCCAAATTCAAGCCTCCGTCTGATCTCACCCCTCTCCAGCCCCCAGGGGACTGGGAATGGGTCTGAGAATCATCGCAAGCCACAGGGGCCAGACCCCAGGCAGGGCAGTGGGACAGGCTCAGGTGGGCATCCTTCAAGATTTTAATAGTAAGGAGAGAGAGGGTGAGCCACAGGCCTGGGGGCCATAGTGAGCCCGTATCTGGCGGCTGCCCTCCACGCCCCAGTGAATGGAGCCTGCATGAGCAGCGCCATGGTGGCTGTTGAGGGGTTAATTGGTTCTTAGGTGCGATCGTGGTACTTGGTGGTGGTGGTTGCCGTTATTTTATTTTCTTTTGTGGACTGGGTTGTTCAATACAGCAGGCACATGTTTGCATTTTTAAAGGTAATTTTTAATGTCCTTTAAAACATGCTGGCCACGTTTCCAGCAGTTGGTAGTGTGGCTCCCGTGTTGGACAGCAGAGGTGGAGAACATTTTTATCCTCCTGAGTTTTCTTGGGGGCACAGTAATTTATGAGTAAAATGAAGATGTTGAAGTTGGACGTTTTGGGGGCCCCAGGCTGGGAAGGGGCTCAGGCAGGGGGCGTGGGTGGGGGTCACCTCATGGGTGGGGGAAGAGGAGAGTGGTGAGGTCAGGGAAGAGTTGGGTCTTTACCCTGAGGGCGATGGGGAGCCATGGGAGAGGCTAGAAGGTGGGAGGAGAGCCACGTTTTGCTTCTCAAGGCTCCATGAGGCTGCCTGCGGGTGACTGCGGGTGACTGCGGGTGCGGCAGCCTTGGGAGGAAGCTGCCACAGGGACTGGGCTGTGGGCGGAGCTGCTGTTCCTTTGGGAGGAGGGAAGGTGAGAGGAGGACTCCCAGAACTGCAGCCTGAGCACCTGAGTGGGACGTGCCGTGCAGAGCTGGGGCTACAGGAGGGAGTCCCCAGGACCATCTGAAGCCAGACCACCTGGCGTGCCTGAGGGTTTGGGGCAGGGACAGTACACAGGGCTGTGCTCAGGGCCCGTGTCCACCAAGGGTTTTGCCTACCCGACATGTGACCCCACTCCTGGTACTGAAGTCGGTCGATAGAGTTTCTTGTGCAGAGGTAGCCGAAGCCCCTTGGGCGGTATTCTTCTGTATCAAGGTCAGCTGGCCTTCTCCAGAAGGAGCAGGGAGACTGTATTTCTGGCTGTGCAGGACAGATGGTCTCTGTTGCAGTTATTCGACCCTGCCCCAGATAGTACCTGGACACGTGCGCACAGCTTGTGCCCATAGAACTCGGTCTGAAAAGCGGGCTGCGGTCCAGACTTGGTTGACGGGTGCTATTTGCTGATCCCTTCGGTCCTACCCAGTATTCACTGAACGCCTTTTGAAGCCCCCTCTCATTTGCCAACAAGCCACCAGGCCAGGACCACCCCCAAGTCCCTCTCAGGAGGGGACCCAGTGGAGACCGGGGCTGGGAAGTCACCGGCACTGAGCGTTCCTTGGCCACTGATGGCCTCTCTGAAACAGCGTCTTCCCCTGTTATCCTCACGGCAGCCCAGGCAGGTGGGCAGCTTCCACACCCGTCACTGGAATTGGATCCGAAGCCCAAGGGGTGGGCAGCTCCTGGGCCCGCTCCCGAGGCGGCCAGGCTGGCCCAGGCAGGAAGGCGTCCTTCCCACAGGGGCCCACTCCGCAGCGCTTCACCCAGGAAATCACAGAACGCTCTGACAGCAGCGCTTTCTTCTATTAGTACATTTTAATTAGAACAAGAGCAAGGGATGCATTATGAATATTCATGTTGGGTTATTAAAATGCATAATTAATCGGCGGGGGGACTTTAATAACTGTGTTAATGTGGGGGCTGTCCCTATTTTTGTCATTTCTAGGAGGAGGAGGCCGAGGGCTGGATGGGAAGGTTCCCTGGCAGGGCAGATTGAGGCCGCGTTGCCCCTGGAGGAGCTTGTTGGAGTGAGCCTCAGGGGTGATCCCTGGGTGTGGGGTCTCAGGCGGCGCCCCCCCATGCCAGGCCTTGCAGGGAGTGAGGGCTGGGGTGCCAGGAGCGTCCCGTTTGCTCGGTTGGGGGTCTCCGCACCTCCTGGGACACCTTGAGCATGGACGAGCTTATCTCCGGTGGAGCTGTGGCTGGAGGGGACCGGACAGCAGGTGGATGTGTAGGGAGAAACTGAGGCCCAGAGGTGCTGGCGCTTTGCCCATCCTCGCTCAGCCAGCCTGCCCTGGCCTCGGCAGCTGCCGTTTGCCGGGGCACACGTACGGGACCAGGATCTTGTGGTGTGGATGCCCCAGACCTGGCAGCCAATGCCTCGTGGATTCCTGGAGACCATGGGAGCCCCCTGCCTGGCCCCCCACCCAGCCAGGGCCACATCCCAGCCCCCCACTCATAATCACATTGGAAATTTTTGATTAGAAAACAAAATCTAAATGAGGCATATGAATATTCATTAGACTGGGAGATTAATATGCATAATTATGTAAATTAGACAGCAATTAAACACCAATACTTCCCGAGGGGAATGAGTAACACAAAGGCACCGAAATAGAAAGATGCAATTTGAAAGAAGTTTCTGGTGCAGGCTAGCTGTGAGGGCGGAGGAGGCCGGGCCGGCGGCCTGCAGCGTGGAGTCAGCGTGGGGAGGACAGCCTGAGCTTGTGCCTGTCGCAGACGTCGTGCTGGGCTGGGTCCCCCCAGCCTGGCTCTCGGGAGGCCTCTGGACTCGAGAGTTGGACGTGGGCACCTCCGGCCTTCAGAAATATGGCCTGTTTGTAATTCCGTTTATAGAGAGGGAAACTGAGGCAGGGCCGCGACCCGGTGGCCAGGCCGAGTCGGCCCAGGGCTGCAGTCCTGCCTCTCCAAGGGTGTGCTTTGTGGCCCTCCATGGATGGGGGAAGGGTCTGAACAGGCCTGCCCTGCCCCAGGCAGAAGATTCCGGAGTCCTGGGCGGTTGCCTGTGAGTGTTCTGAGCGATAAGCGCCCCGCCTGCCCGCCCCACCCCGCCCCGGGACCAAGGTCCTCGTCCCAGCCCGGGCTGGGAGCTCCTGCCCTAGTACAGGCCTCTGGTCTCCCGCATGGGGCTTATTCCTGGGTGACGCGATTCGGCTCCACCCTCTCGGGCTGCCGGCCTCCTGCCCGGTGGGTCGGCCTCTACTGCCACTTCAGCAAAGGGCAGCCCCGCCTCCCACACTGCCAGGTGGGGACGGAGACCCCTGCCCTCCCCTGGAGCTCATTGTTCACTCCCACACCCTCAGGCTCTGACACAGAGCCTCCGGCCCCCATGGTCAGGGCTGGGCCAGAGGGAGGCACCTGGGGCTGCGGGGGAGGAGGCTCGGCATGAGAGCGAGGGCTCTGCCCAAGGAGGCCATGATGGCTGGGGCTTCATTGGGTGGCTAGGAGTTTGTCAGCAGAGAGCTGATGGAAGAGTTACTTAAGTGTGTGAACCTGGGAGTCCCAGGGTTTCTGGGTGTCACCTGCTGGTGCCCCTGTGAGTCAGACTGGGTGAGGCTGGGTTAGGAAGGGTTCCACATACCCCTCTGGATCCACTGAGACTTGCCCCCGAGACACCGGGAACCCAGGCTGGCTTTAGAGCTGGGCCATGTGTGAGGGTGACCGTAACTCTCTGTCCTGCCTGCAGGTCTTGAGGACCGGCCCAGCTCAGGCTCCTGGGGCAGCGGCGACCAGAACAGCTCCTCCTTTGACCCCAGCCGGGTAGGAGTCCCCACAAGACCTCAGATCCTGAGTTTCCTATCTCCAGAGTAGGGGGACGTGTGGTCAGCCTTCCAGGGGTTTGGACTGGGACAAGTGGGTTCGAGTCCTGCCTCTCCAGCCGTAGTACGGGGTGGGGTTCCTGTGGAAGCCAGCACACCTCATCCCCACCGTCTCCCATAGACCTTCAGCGAGGGCGCCCACTTCACCGAGTCGCACAGCAGCCTCTCTTCGTCCACATTCCTGGGACCGGGACTCGGAGGTGAGTGCCCGCCTGGTGCGGATGTGCAGACATCGGCGTGGTCATGCACACACAGCGGGCATCTCCAGCGTTCACCCAGAGGATGTGGGCGGCCGAAGCCTCTGCCCGTCCTGGGAGCAGGTGCAGGAGGGCACAGCCTGGCCTCCCCGCCACGGCGCCCTGCGACTCGGCTTCCCCTCCTGGGTGTAGAGGCAGGGAGGCCGCTCCAGACCCCTGTCCTCCCTGGGATTTGTGCAGAGGGCTCCTCCTGCTTCCCGGGGAGGGGTCAGCAGGGCCGGCTGTCGCCCGCTGGAAAGGAGGCGTGGGAGTCCTGGAGACTCAAGGAGGCGGCCCGCACGTGTGGTGGTCAGAGCCTGTGCTGTTCCGCAGGCCGCCGCCCTCTCTCCCTGGGGGCCTCTTGTTAACCGAGAGGACCGTGACTCAGGCCGGGGGGCTCACGCCTGTGATCCCAGCACTTCAGGAGGCCAAGGTGAGTGGATCACCTGAGGTCAGGGGTTCAAGACCAGCCTGGCCAGCACAGTGAAACCTCGTCTCTACTAAAAATACAAAAATTAGCCAGGCGTGGTGCCGGGTGTTTGTAGTCCCAGCTACTCGGGAGGCTGAGGCAGGAGAATCGCTTGAACCCAGGAAATGGAGGTTCCAGTGAGCCGAGATCGCACCACTGCACTCAGCCTGAGCGACAGAGCAAAACTCAGTCTCAAACAAACAAAAAGAATGACCTGGCGTGTCGTCCCACACCACTGTGGACCCTGGGCAAGAGCCATCCTCTTCTGAGCCTCAGTTTCCCCACTGTGGGAAAGGAACCCTCCCAGAACCTTCCTGGAGGGAGGCAGTGAGAAGTGGCCCAGCTCTGCAGGCCCTGCTGATCTCGGGGTGGGGGTCGGTGACTGGTCTTGTGACCATCCCAGCCGCGCTGCTGGCCCACCTGTGCTTGTGAAGGGGCGCCCTGGTGCGAGGTCTGTGGCTGGGCGTGCCCTCCTCCAGGGTCCTGGGGCTGCGCCTGGGACGATGTCTCGTGTGCCATTTCTCCTGTGGGTGACCCGGAAACCCCCAAGCTTCACAGTCCAGTGCCCTGGGGTTCGGGGAGCTTGGGTAGGGGTCTTGGGGGTCCCGCTGCCGTGGTGCCTCAGCTGTGGGATTTGGTTCCATCCCTCAGTCATCCCGGGCCGTGGGGTCCTTCCCTGTCTGTGGAACCCGGTGGTTCGAGGCAGTGTTTGTGTGTGGTTTTTGTGGTGCGGTGGGGGCGGGCACTGCTTAGAAGCCTCGAGCTGTGGGACATGGGACCTGCTGCTGGGCTCATGCGTACCGTGTACCCTCAACATTGTGGGCCGAGGGGAAGCTGAGGCCCGGAGGACTTTGGGGACCCAGCTTTTTCCCTGGACCCTGAGGCGCAGCCCCTGGTTGGGCCCCAGGGTGGGCCGGCTTGTCCTGCCTCGCTTTGCCTGGCCTAGGACCTGTCATGCAGTGGGTTGGTGTCCTGGGTAGGAAGTGAATGGCGTGAAGGTAGGGGAGGGTGTGCCTGAGACCCACCACGTGCCAGGGGTGATTTCTGCCCATTTCCCAGACGAGGAAGGTGAGGCCTTGTCCCACCCCCACCTTGGGTGGTCTCTGCACCTGCAGGGCTGGTTCCCTGCTGGCTCTTCCTCATACCCCTGATGGCCTGAGGGTGGGCAGGGCTGACACGGGCAGTTCCCGTGGAGTGGCCAGCAGTGCACAGAGCCCAGTCGTGCCCCACCTGCTACCCGTGGGGCCTGGGCCCAGCCAAGCAGCTTGCAGAGGGCAGCGGGGTCCCGGGAGGCACTGGGGCGTTGGCATAACCTCAGCCTCCCATGGCCTCAGTTTTTCATCCACGAAGCAGGGCAAGCGGCTGCTGTGGCCCAGGGTGGCCTGTGGGTGTTGTCGCTGTCGTCTTCCCCGTGTCCCTAGAGTCACCAAGATAAGGAAATGGGGGGCAAAAAGCAGCAGCATTTGTTCCAGGAGTTGGGACATTGTTGAACTTGTTTTTTCTTTGAGATGGAGTCTCGCTCTGCTGCCCAGGCTGGAGTGCAGTGGCCCAGTCTCGGCTCACGGCAGCCTCCGCCTCCCGGGTTCAAGTGATTCTCCTGCCTCAGCCTCCCGAGTAGGTGGGACTACAGGCGTGCGCCACCATGCCCGGCTAATTTTTGTACTTTTTTTCTTTTTTTGAGACGGAGTTTCACTCTTTTGCAGGCTGGAGTGCAATGGCCTGATCTCGGCCCACTGCAGCCTCTGCCTCCTGGGTTCAAGCGATCTCCTGCCTCAGCTTCCCGAGTAGCTGGGACTACAGGCGTGCACCACCATGCCTGGCTAATTTTTGTATTTTTAGTAGAGTCGGGGTTTCACCATGTTGGTCAGGCTGGTCTCGAACTCCTCACCTCCTGATCATCCCGCCTCGGCCTCTTGGGGTGCTGGGATTGCAGACGTGAGCCACCGCACCCGGCTGTTGAACTTTTAAAATTCAGAAATCGGGGAATTTTTTTCATGGTTTGAGAATAATGGACGTCAGTCAGTTGCACGTTTCCTCCCCTCCCAGCAGGGCTGGGGCCTGTGCGTCCCCAGTCACATTCGCGCCCAGTAAGGGGATTTAAGTGGCTCAGGTCCTGAGTAGTCGGGGACCTGCTTCAGGCAAGGCTGGATCCAGGTGTCTCTGCATCAGACCCAGGCCCTCCACTCTGGGGGCTTGCCCCAGCCAGCTGTCCCCCTCCGTAGCCCAGGTCTCACCTGCCCTTTGTCACTGAGCACCCCAGGGAGGTGCCAGTCATTGGTGGAGGGCAGGTCACATGCTCATTCATGAACAAACGCTGGCCTGAAGGCTCCAGGCTGGGCTCTTAGAGGAAGCTTGTGCCAGGGAACCCCGGGGCCTGGGCGCTGAACCTGGGGCTGTGTGCACAGTCCCTGGGGCTCCCCCCTAGAGCCCCCAGGCCTGTCCCTTGGGGCAGACAAATGCCTTTGATCCCAGCCCCCCTGGGCATCTGCCTGTTAGTACCTGGAACGAAGGAAAATGAGGCCCAGGAAGAGCAGGGACTGGCCGGCAGGAGGCAGGGCCCCTTCAAGCTCTGCTGTTCCTTCCCCGTCCCCTGGGCTGGGCCTATGTGGGCTGCAGACGCTCCGAGTTGGCCCCGAAATCACTGGGATCCCTTCTTGGCCCCAAGCCCGTCGCTGGTGGATGGGGAGGGCCCTCTCAGCCATGTGCACTTACAGAGCGCCTGCTGTATGTGGGCGCTGTCTCAGCCGTGCGCACTTACCAGGCACCTGTTTTATGTGGGCACTCTCAGCTGTGTGCATTTATGGCGCACCTGTTGTATATGGGCGCTGTGTCAGCCGTGTGCACTTACCAAGTGCCTGTTGTATGTGGGCACTGTCTCAGCTGTGTGCAGCCACTGAGCGCCTGCTGTATGTGGGTGCTGTCTCAGCCGTGTGCAGTCACCGAGTGCCTGCTGTATGTGGGCGCAGTCTCAGCCATGTGCAGTCACTGAGCGCCTGTTGTATGTGGGCGCTGTCTCAGCTGTGTGCAGTCACTGAGCGCCTGTTGTATGTGGGTGCTGTCTCAGCCGTGTGCAGTCACCGAGTGCCTGTTGTATGTGGGCGCTGTCTCAGCCATGTGCAGTCACTGAGCGCCTGTTGTATGTGGGCACTGTCTCAGCTGTGTGCAGTCACTGAGCGCCTGTTGTATGTGGGCGCTGTCTCAGCCGTGTGCAATCACCGAGCGCCTGCTGTATGTGGGCGCAGTCTCAGCCATGTGCAGTCAACTGAGCGCCTGTTGTATGTGGGCGCTGTCTCAGCTGTGTGCAGTCACTGAGCGCCTGTTGTATGTGGGCGCTGTCTCAGCTGTGTGCAGTCACTGAGCGCCTGTTGTATGTGGGCGCTGTCTCAGCCGTGTGCAGTCACTGAGCGCCTGTTGTGTGTATGTTCTGTCTCAGCCGTGTGCAGTCACTGAGCGCCTGCTGTATGTGGGTGCTGTCTCAGCCGTGTGCAGTCACTGAGCGCCTGCTGTATGCGGGCGCCGTCTCAGCCGTGTGCAGTCCCTGAGCGCCTGTTGTATGTGGGTGCTGTCTCAGCCGTGTGCACTTACGGAGCGCCTGTTGTATGTGGGCGCTGTCTCAGCTGTGTGCAGTCACTGAGCGCCTGTTGTATGTGGGCGCTGTCTCAGCCGTGTGCAGTCACTGAGCGCCTGTTGTATGTGGGCACTGTCTCAGCCGTGTGCAGTTACCGAGCGCCTGTTGTATGTGGGCGCTGTCTCAGCCTTGTGCAGTTACCGAGCACTTGTTGTATGTGGGCGCTGTCTCAGCCGTGTGCACTTACGGAGCGCCTGTTGTATGTGGGCACTGTCTCAGCTGTGTGCACTTATGGAGCACCTGTTGCATGTGGGCAGTGTCTCAGCTGTGTGCAGTCCCTGAGCGCCTGTTGTATGTGGGCGCCGTCTCAGCCGTGTGCAGTCCCTGAGCACCTGTTGTATGTGGGCGCCATCTCAGCCGTGTGCAGTCACTGAGTGCCTGTTGTATGTGGGTGCCGTCTCAGCCGTGTGCACTTACAGAGCGCCTGTTGTATGTGGGCACTGTCTCAGCTGTGTGCACTTACAGAGCGCCTGTTGCATGTGGGCAGTGTCTCAGCTGTGTGCAGTCAATGAGCGCCTGTTGTATGTGTGTTCTGTCTCAGCCGTGTGCAGTCACTGAGCGCCTGTTGTACGTGGGCACGTGCCAGGCACGGGCGGGGGCCTCAGGATGGTTCTTGGGTGGCCTCCCACTGACCTTCCTTCTCCCCTTGCAGGCAAGAGCGGCGAGCGGGGTGCCTATGCCTCCTTCGGGAGAGACGCAGGCGTGGGCGGCCTGACTCAGGTGAGGGGTTTGGGCCGGGCTGGGTGCATTTTAATTCTAATCAAATCTGTGACTCTTTGATCTGCGGAAGCCGCGCTGGCTCAGCCAGGTTCTGTTTGCCTCCTGATAGCAGCGACAGCAGGCCCAGCCTGGGCCAGAGTGGGCTGGTTGGGTGTGGACCGGGTGGCGGGGGAGGCAGGTAGGACAGGGAGGCCAAGGCCTGTGGGGTTGCCATGCCCAGCTCGACGCTCAGATGCCCGCACACCCGAGTGGCAGGCAGGAAGACTGCTCTCTGGCGCCCCCTGGCCACCCAGCAAGCCTGCAGTAGCCACACAGGGTGCAGGCTCAGCAGGGGCTGGGCCTCGGGAGAAGGTCCCGCCCTGGGCGCTGGGCCACCCTGTGGGGCCACCATGATGGAGCAGATGAAACGCGGAAGTCAGTGCCGGGACCTGGCTCCGGGTGGCCCTGGTTCCCCAGGAGGAAAGCCGGTTTTCACACTAACACGTTCAGAATCAAACTGAGGGCTTTATACAACAAAATCAAAAGACAGGAAGCAGCTGGGTGCACAGACACCCAGCCGCGCAGAATCTGGGGAGCGGGGTGCGCAGACGCCCGTTCGCGCGGAATCCGGGGAGCGGGGTGCGCAGACGCCCGGCCGCGCGGAATCCGGGGAGCGGGGTGCGCAGACGCCCGGCCGCGCGGAATCCAGGGAGCGGGGTGCGCAGACGCCCGGCCGCGCGGAATCCGGGGAGCGGGGTGCACAGACGCCCGGCCGCGCGGAATCCGGGGAGCGGGGTGCACAGACGCCCGGGTCGTGCAGAATCCGGAGAGCGGGGTGCGCAGACGCCCGGCCGCGCGGAATCCGGGGAGCGGGGTGCACAGACGCCCGGGTCGTGCGGAATCCGGGGAGCGGGGTGCACAGACGCCCGGGTCGTGCAGAATCCGGGGAGCAGGGTGCGCAGACGCCCGGCCGCGCGGAATCCGGGGAGCGGGGTGCGCAGACGCCCGGGTCGTGCAGAATCCGGAGAGCAGCTCCTCGGGTCAGCAGCACTGTTGTCTTTTTCTTAGTCTGTCATTTTTCATGGAAATGACAGTATGGCTGTCAGGGTCAGTCTTAAGTCGGAGAAACACGGCAGGTGTCGGCGAGAATCGCCGTGAGCAGGCAGAAGGGGCGTCACCCGCCGAGGGGCAAGTCCGAGCGGCTTCGGCCTTGGCATTTTTTTCTTGAATGGAATGGCCTGGGTTTGGATGCCAGCCCATTCCTCCTGACGCCCCGCTCTCCACCAGGCTGGCTTCCTGCCAGGCGAGCTGGCCCTCAACAGCCCTGGGCCCCTGTCCCCATCCGGCATGAAGGGGACCTCCCAGTACTACCCCTCCTACTCCAGCAGCTCCCGGCGGAGAGCGGCGGACGGTGGCCTGGGTGAGCAGGGTCTGGCAGGGGCAGCGGGGGCATCCGAGAGGGAGCCTGCAGAGGGAGGTGGGTGGTCGCCTGTTAGCTGAGGGCATGGGAGGCGACGGACCCTGTACCTTCCAGGTCCTGGCTGGACACCTGGTGCTCGGGCGTTGGGAGGGATGGATGGTGATGGGATGGCCCAGTGCAGTCTGTGCTTACCACTGCCGGCGGCCCCGGCCCACAAGGCCGCCACAGACTATTGCGGCCAAACCCGCAATTCCTTTTGCACCACCCTGATAGATTGTTGCTGTGAGAAGCCAGGGAGAGGGTCCTGCCAGCCTCTGGTCATGAGGTTCCTGCAGCTGATGGGTACGGGCTCCATGCACGTGGTTTCTGTCTAAGACGCCTCCCAGGCTCAGGAGTGCTGGACAGCACCTCAGAACTACCTGGGTCCGTCCCAGGCCTGGTGACGAACCAGGGGTCCGCGCTCCTCGGGAGGCCGAGGCAGGAGGATCACTTGAGGCCAGAAGTTGAGAACCATCCCAGGCAACAGGGAGATCCGTCTTTACAGAAAATGTCAAAACAGCTAAGCATGGTGGCACACGCTTGTGGGCCCAGCTTCTCAGGAGGCCGAGGCAGGAGGATGGCTTGGCCCTGGGTGTTTGAGGCTGCAGCGAGCTATGGTCGCACCATTGTGCTCCAGCCTGAGCGGTAGAGTGAGACCCACTTAGTGAAGTCACCAGTCAAAAACACAAAATGTAACAGACGGTGGTTCTGAATGGACCACAGACAGGAGCCCTCACTGTGATGTCACAGGAGGCCCTGTCCGCCTCAGCTGGGACGTGCACCTGGGCGACTTAAATCCACTCCCGTCCCTGAGATCAGGAAGGCGCCTGAGCGCTGATTGCCAGGTTACAAATTTTACCCAGTAAGCGAGTCTGCAGACAGCAGCCGTGAGGGGTGAGGACTGACCGCACGTGATCCTTGGGGCTGTCCAAGCAGGTTGGGCCCGGGGCTTCTCAGCAGAGCCCCGCTCAGAATCCGTCAGCTCCTCGTTTTCGGCACTCCACGTCACAGGAGAAAACCCTTGTGGTTCTTTTTCGTCGTTGGACACGTAGCTAGACCCCAGGTTTTTGATTTATGAAACGGGAACTGCGAGGGTGTCCCTTCCAGGCATAGGACAGGCACTGTTCTCATGGCGGTGGCAGCTTCTCACCCCTTTTGCTCCATACAGACACGCAGCCCAAGAAGGTCCGGAAGGTCCCGCCGGGTCTTCCATCCTCGGTGAGTTGCATGAGGGAGAAGGGAGCCCACAGCTCCTCAGTGCCAGTGCCAGTGCCAAGCCGTGTCCCGGGGAAGCTTGGGAACACATGTGGGGCGGTAGGCGCTGGGTGGACAGAATCCCCGAGGTTTCTGAACCAAGAGCTGCCCCGAGGCCCTGGCTCCTACTGGAGGCCGCCTGAGGGAAGGCAGGGAAGTTCTTCCCTAGGTCCAGCCTCCGTCTCTCTTGCTTTGAGAGAAAGGCGGTTCTGGTGGCTGAGACCCCTGAGAAAGGGCACGAGTGGGGTTCCCCGTTCTGTCCTCACGGGTTCAGGCTGCCCTGCGTCCCTGCCTCCCTGCCTGGGGCTGGCAGGGTGCCAAGCCCTCCAGATGATCCAGGCCGCGTGCCGCACTCCTGCTATCTCATCTCGGTGGAGGGAGAGGCACTTGGCCCATTCCCCAGCTCTGTAGCCACCGACCACCCTCTGCCTGGCGCCCATGCTGGCCCCAGAGCCCTGGGTATATGTCTGCTCGCTTGTTGGGCAGGCCAGCTCCTCACAGTCCCGGGTTCAGGGTTAGAGTCGTACTGACTTCAGGCTAAAGCCAATGCGGTCAGGCTCTGCTCCCGACGGTCCTGCTCCCCTCATTCCCCAGGGCCACTTTCTCTCACCTGGACCTGCACCCCAGTTTCTTACACCATCAGGCCCACCCAACACACTCCTCGCTTCAGCACAGTGGCAGACCTTATCAACTAGCCCACGTTCCGGGCAGTGCCAGCCAGTTGGAGTTGGCACTAATCACAGGCCCCTCCTCTTTTTGATTCAGCCAAAGACCAGTGTTGCTCTGGGGCCAAGGGAAGCGTGGCACTGGGGGCTTGATTCCAGCTGGGGAACAAAGGAGAAGGATGGGATGGGGGTGTTGGAGCTGGGGTTTTGATGGATCAATAGGAGTTTTCTGGATTAAGGGGGGAAAAGGCTTTGTAGACAGAGCCAGATCTAAGGCCTCAGGTACAATGGTCAGTAGTTCAGGGAGGCGGGAGGTGGGGACTGGTAAAGGAGCAGGAAAGAGACTGTCAGAACCTGAATCTGGGCCGGGGAGCTGGGGTTTATCCAAAGCAGGGGTGGCTTCACAGGCAAGGGGAACGGGGTGTGGTAGGTGCGCTACCGGCAGAGGGCAGGAGGCGGGGCTCGGGAGGGCGGTGAGGGGCGTGGGCCGATGAACCGCGCGGCCCCTCCGACCTGACCACGCACCCCCACCCGCCCTCCTGCAGGTGTACCCGCCCGGCTCAGGTGAGGACTACGGCAGGGACGCCGCCACCTACCCGTCGGCCAAGACCCCCAGCAGCGCCTACCCCACCCCCTTCTACATGGCGGGTACACGGGGGCTTGCCTGGGAAGGCGGGCGTGGGCTGGGGTGCCCCGCCTGGACCCCGCCTTACCAGTCCCCCCTCCGCAGATGGCAGCCTGCACCCCTCGGCCGAGCTCTGGAGTCCCCCGGGCCAGGCGGGCTTCGGGCCCATGCTGGGTGGGGGCTCATCCCCCCTGCCCCTCCCGCCCGGCAGCGGCCCTGTGGCCAGTGGCGGAGGTGGCGGCACGTTCGGTGGCCTGCACCAGCACGAGCGCATGGTAGGACCGGGGCAGGGGGCCGGTGGGCGTGCAGAGGGTGGCGGTGCCCCATCTAACCCACCGTCCTGCCTGACGCCCCCAGGGCTACCAGCTGCACGGAGCAGAGGTGAACGGCGGGCTCCCGGCTGCATCCACCTTCTCCTCGGCCCCCGGAGCCGCGTACGGCGGCGTCTCCAGCCACACGCCGCCTGTCACTGGGGCCGACAGCCTCCTGGGTACGGCCCCTGCCCGGATGCGGCCCCTCCGGGGGACACTGAGCTGCAGGCAGGGCCTCGGTGTGCTCAGCGGGGTCCTGGCGGGGACTCCACAGTGGGCGCTGGCGCGGTTGCTGGCCGAGAGCTGGGTTGGCGTGAGTTCACGTCGTCCGCCATCTGCAGGGCGTGCCATGTGCGCTGGGATGGGGATGTCTGGAAACAGCTCTGAGGAGTGGCTTGTTTCCGCTTTACAGCTGGGGAAACTGAGGCTCCGAGGGTCCCTCTAGGCTCCCTGTCCCCAGAGCCCCTGTGGAGGCTGGTTTTGGGGGATCACGCTGCTCTCGCCACTGCCGCGGTGTCCGTGCAGGACGGTGGAGTGCAGGGAGCCTCCTGTCAGCTGTGGCACCCGGGCTGGGCCACGTGGGGCGGAGGCTCCCCCGAGGCTGGGTCTCACCTCTCTCCACCTACAGGCTCCCGAGGAACCACAGCCGGCAGCTCTGGGGACGCCCTCGGGAAGGCACTGGCCTCGGTGAGGCGTGGGGCATGGGGGGTGGCCGGGCGAGTGACCCGAGAGGCCGACCCCTGACCGCCCGTCTCTCCTGGTCCCGCTCACAGATCTACTCCCCGGATCACTCAAGCAATAACTTCTCGTCCAGCCCTTCTACCCCTGTGGGCTCCCCGCAGGGCCTGGCAGGTCTGTAAGGGTTTTGGGGGGGCGGGGGCGGCTGCTTCTGGTGCCTGTGCCTTGCTGGGATGGGCAGCGGGTGGGAAGGGAGCAGCTCACCCTCGGGGGCCTGTGGCATCTCTGGTCAGAAACCAGACAGTGGAACAGAACCCACCGTGAGCTTGTCTTTCACTGGGCAATCTAGGAAGGCTGCCTGGTGGAAGCAGCCTCCAAGCCAGCCCTCCAAGGCTATGGCACATAACCAGACAGTGAGGGAGGGCTGGGATGTAGCGTCCTGGTTAGGTCACAGCACAGGCAGAGCTGGGAGGCAGGACCTGGCGGTTCATGCTGTGTGAACTCGAGGGGACGCAGGCATGCCCAGCAGCTCCCGGATCCCATAGGGCAGCAGTGCCAGGGCTGTGGACCGGGCTCTAGAACGTGGGTGTGTTGCCATTTGCTTACCCACGGGGTATTTATTAGCTACCAGCTGTTTACCTCGTGTGAGGTTCTGTCACGTGGGGGCAGACTGTCCCATCCCTGTGAGGATGTGCCTGGCTATCAGCAGGGGCGTTGGAGGGAGCCACAGGAGGAGGAGGAGGAGTGAGAGCTGGAGGTTTCCAGAAGGTCTGGGTGGTTAAGATAGCCGTGAGTTTCCACTTCTGCCCCGTGGAAAGCGTCAGGGACCCTCACTTCACTTTGGCCTGTCTGGTCCTACCTAGAGCTGACGACCTGCTTGACTGCTGCTGGAGCCCAGCGTGGGTCTGCCAGGGTGGGGCAGTGTGGGGAGGAGCCCCCGGCCATGTGCCCCAGGCTGCTTTACCCCCGGTGTAGGGGTGGTTGCATTTTGTAGATGGGGAAACTGAGGCTCAGAGATTGGAATGGCAGTACCCACTGGGCACCCAGCATCCCTGCCTGGCGGACAGCTTTTCCAGTGGATGCGGGGTGCCCTGGAGTGGCCATCGTGGGCAGGCGGAGGCTGGCCAGGCAGTTCATGATCCCTCCCCATGAGGGTCACCCTGCGCTCACACCCTGCTGCTTGCACCCCATTCACGTGCCCCCCCTTTCCAGGGACGTCGCAGTGGCCCCGAGCAGGAGCTCCCGGTGCCCTATCGCCCAGCTACGACGGGGGCCTCCACGGCCTGGTGAGCGCCCGCCCCGCCTCACGCCACTCTCCTCCCACAGAATTTACAGGGCAGATGCCCCTTTAGAAGAAGAAACGTTTTTGTTAATTTCTCATAAATAAGCCCCAAGCTGTGACTGAGGCCCCATGGCTACCAAGGCACACGCGTTTTGAGCTGGTCAAAAACGCAGCCTTCTGGGGACAGGGAAAACAGGACCGCCTGCCACTGCATGCAGAAGGGGACGAGGACGGGGTCCTGTGGGATCCCGTGGCCCCGGGCCCTCACCACCCACCCCTGCCCCGCAGCAGAGTAAGATAGAAGACCACCTGGACGAGGCCATCCATGTGCTCCGCAGCCACGCCGTGGGCACGGCCGGTGACGTGCACGCACTGCTGCCCGGCCACGGGGCGCTGGCCTCGGGCTTCGCCGGCCCCATGCCGCTGGGCGGCCGGCACGCAGGCCTGGTGAGCTCTGGGCGAGGGCGGGGCTGGGCCGCGGGCAGGGACCCCAGCTCCTGCTGACTGGCCCCTGTCCCCACCCGCAGGCCGGAACCGGACACCCCGAGGACGGCCTTGCAGGCAGTGCCAGCCTCATGCACAACCACGCGGCCCTCCCCAGCCAGCCAGGCGCCCTCCCCGACCTCTCCCGGCCTCCCGACTCGTACAGTGGTAAGCCCTCGAGCTCAGGTCGTCTCACCCCTGGTTCCAGTTGAGAAAACTGAGGCACTCCGGTGGTGGGAGGCGGGGGAACCTGGGGCAGGTGTGGTCACCGTGCCGTCAGCACCTTCAGGAGGGCGGGCTCCGCGCTACCTCTTGATTGGCCTGCTCCCGTACGCCACGTGCCTGGCAGCGCTCAGCCCTGGCGGCGGGGCGGGGAGTGCAGCAGGATGCGCCTGCCTCGGGAGACACTGCACACCGCAGGTGCTAGGGAGCATGGGCCAAGTGGCCGGCGTGGGTTGGGAATTTTGTATGGTTTTAAAGATGGTGGGTGGCCTTGGAGGCAAGAAGGTGACGTTTGAGCAGCACCTGGGAGGAGGCAAGAGTAGTCAGGTACCTGGAGGAGGAGAAGGAGGTTTCCAGGCTGAGAGCGCAGCCCAGGCAAAGGCCCTGGGGCCAGACCATGCCTGGGAGGAGCAGCCAGGAGAGCCTTGGGGTTGGAGCAGAGGGAAGAGGAGGGAGAGGGAGGGGAGAGAGGACGGAGGGGAAAGAGGGAGGAGAAGGGAGAGGGAGGAGGGGAGAGGGAGGAGCGGGAGGGGGAGAGGGGAGGTCATGCAGGGCTGCGTGGGCTGCAGGGAGGACTCGAGCTTTGACGGCAGGGAGGCAGGAGTCATGGAGGGCTGTGGCGAGGAGGGATGGGACCTGACCCAGATGTTCACAGACACCCTCTGGCGGCTGCTTGGAGGACACACCATGAGTGTGGCACTCTGGGTTTAGGGCAGAGGCCACAGGGCTGGTCCAGGGTTCATGGAGGGGTGAGCAGTGGGTGGGCTCTGCGTCTCCTGGAGGCGTGGCCCACAGAGTTTGTGACTCGACAGTGAGGAGGCAGGGCGGCCCTGGCATTTCTGGCCTGAGCTGTGGGTAGCTCTGGGGCTGGGAACCACATAAGGAAGGGGACAGAGAAAGGGTTTGGGGCAAATCTGCCCGGGCCTGGGGATTGTCAGCATCTGACACCCATGAGAGGCCCAGGAGGAGGCAGGGTCACTGTGGGCCCTTTCCCAGCCCCATTCCTCCACCACACCAGGAATCCTGCCTGCCTTCCAGTCAGCGTTTCCAGGGACCTTGATTTTTATCACTGCAGCAGCTCTGCCCCAGGGGACACCGGGTGATGCCTGGGAACATATGCGGTTTGTCAGGGCTGCGGGTGCTCCCAGCACGGAGTGGGTGAGGGTCAGCAATGCTGCTCAGCACCCTGCAGTGCCCAGGACGACCCCACGCCAGAGAAGGGTCCAGGCTCACGGGTCGGCAGTGCCCAGGAGAATCCCACCCCAGAGAAGGGTCCGGGCTCATGGGTCAGCAGTGCCCAGGACGACTGCACGCCAGAGAAGGGTCCGGGCTCACGGGTCGGCAGTGCCCAGGAGAATCTCACCCCAGAGAAGGGTCCAGGCTCACAGGTCAGCAGTGCCCA